>JAWNNO010000027.1:0-180491 GCA_035044985.1 Lordiphosa fenestrarum | reverse complement strand
CTATTTTAAAAGAATTAATTAACTAAACTAACTTAATACCAGCTTATTTTAAGCTAAACAATTTAGCATATTTTATGCATAGATTTTTAGTAAGAGTTAAAGTTAATGCTTCAAGTAATATCTACGCCCCCTTTTGTCGAACACCCAAAAGCCATGTTTTCCCAAGAAACGAAGAAGCCACAGTTGGTTGTGGGCGCCCGTAGTAATATGTTCAGTTGCAACTGCACACCCACACCCACACCACGCACACTCTTGACATTAACTTTTTCGTTATATTAATTGCCAACATTTGAACTTTTATTCAATTTACGAGCTGCATGCAGGAATTGCCTCCACACAATCAGCAAAAAGCAGCAAAAAGGCAAGCACGAGCGCAAGCAGGATTCTAAAGATGCAGCTGGAGACTTCTTCAAGTCATTCTCCCAGCATCTGTGTGTGTGTGTGTGTGTGCGAGTGTGTGAACACATAAAACAAAGCCACACAAACTGAGCAGCAAGCGAAGGCAACATGGCGTATTAGCAATGTGGCCCAAACCCGAGGTCGTTGGCGCGCTATAAATACGTGTCATGTCTACGACACCCCCTTACCCCCGTCCCCCTCACCGCTCTGCCCCACCATCTCCAGCATCCACAGTGCAGATTTATGTAGCTCCACATATGCGGGTTATTTCAGACTCATGATTTTAATTTTGTAACGCGAAAGGTTAATTGCCATTAAACTGCAAATGTTTGAGGCTAGTTTTTATGACAAATTTGGGAATTGCCAAGATTTTATGCTCATTCAGGGTGCCATAAAAGCAGGCACATCAAACATTTATACAAGCTGTTGCCGCACCAAAGTTGTAACAAATAAGTTAAATAAAGTTGGGAAAAACAAAAGGGTCAAAATGGCCAAATTATGCATAAATAGAGCAAAATGTTAAACAAAGAGTGCAACAGCAGCAGCAACTGACTGCCGCCCGCTTCAAACTCATAATTCTTGTAAGTCTGCGCCAACTGAATGCGTAATTAAAATGTTACACAAAGTGTGCGATGTAAGTCAGAAAAAAATAAGGGGGCCAAGGACAGAAGTAGAACGAAATTATGACTTGGCATTACTACAAAAAACAAAAAAAAAAACCAACAAAATAAAATGCACAATTCTCGTATGCTTGACACTCGTGTTTGAATGAATGAGAGTTGCAAAAAATTGAAAGTTCCACAAAAGAAGCCTGCAGAAGGACAAACGCAATGTGGAGATATAATATCGATTATAATTGAAAGCTGCTGTGGCCTACCTGTTAGCCCTCGTCGTAGAATCGACGAATTGATGCTTGAAATTTGAATTTAAATTCATTTATTTTTAGAAGAAAAAAACACAAACTAAGTCACTAGTTTATAGTCTTACACAGAGAAACCGAAATATATAAAATCTACATGAAAGTGTGGGTTTTCCACACTTTACACCCATTACGTTTTTGTAGCTTTTCTACATGCAGCCTTTACTCTTCTCTTATCTACATGCGTCAAGTAGGTTTTCTACAACTTAAACACTAATGCCGGCATCATAGTCCACACGACTGTCAAGCAATCGCGCGGCATTGCCGCATATCATAGTAATAAAGCGAAGCGACAAGCGATTATAAGCGAATAGCAATCAGAATACCTATATGCCTTGTGTGAAGAACAGTTTTCAATATGAAACAAGAAAGAAAGTCGGTCAAGCCCGACTATAACATACTCTGTACCAAGAAAATTTGTCTTTTGATCATAACTCGAAAACCGTTCATCCGATCTTCTTCATTCCTTTGGCGGATCGATAAGTTATCCTAATAACTAAATATGTCCAGAAGGAACAAGCCATCTACCTTGAAAACTGTGGGAGATATGACGTTTTTTCTAAATTGCGGGGGCGGGAGGGGGCGTGGCCAAAATTGAAAATAAACTTGATCTGCCTGCAGACATAAGAAGCATATGTCCCATACATGTCAAACCTCTATCTCTTACCATCTCTGAGATCTGTGCGTTCATACGGACAGACAGACGGACAGACGGACATGGCTATATCGACTCGGCTGTTGATGCTGATCAAGAATATATATACTTTATGGGGTCGGAGATGCTTCCTTCTGGATGTTACATACTTTTGCACAAACTTATAATACTCTATGTACCTACGGTACAGAGTATAAAAATGTAGAAGTTATTTGGAATTCAGCTGATTTTCTGGTATCGTGTATCCTCTGCCTTTGTTTAGGATTACCGTTTCTTTTTGAAGTGTTTTTCACGTTTTTCACGTTTTATTCTGCTGCTTTTGGGATGGTTCGACACAAAGCTCATCGCTCGTCGTTTCGACTACTTATGATCCACAAAGCCCGGATGAGTCCTTCAAATGGCGAATCTTACCGGCCAATTAGTTAGCTTTCGTCGGTGTCTAGAATCTTTGAGAGGTGCCTGCTGTGTAGAATGCTGGCGTTGGATGAGCTCAGCCATCGGATTCCGACCTTTCAATTTGGTTTTAGAAGGTCACACGGAACGCCAGAGCAGCTTAACAAAGTAACTAATTTTATTCTTGAAGGGCTCCACGCAAAGGAGTACGTCGTGGCAGTATTTGTCGATGTTAAGCAAGCGTTCGATAGAGTTTGGTACGATGGTTTGCTGTGCAAGTTAACCTCTTTGACCTGGTGCGCAGCTTCCTTACCGACTGGACATTTTCATTCGTTCCTGATGGAGCCGAATCGAGCACAAGACATATACTCGCAGGCGTGCCGCAGGGGAGCGTCCTTGGCCCCACGCTATACACTCATTCAACCATGGACATGCCATCAGGAAGTGACATTCCCAGAATAGATGTAAGATAAATAATGTTTAAGACAAATTCTGTTTACACGCAGCGTACGGCGTCGACCAACCAAGCCAAAACCCTGCCCACACTATCAACCAAACAGGACAAAGTCAATTTAATTTGCTGCCTTCAATTACCCAAACCATCTTCAAATTACCTAGAAGCAAACAAAATCTCCAATCACCCAGAAACACTGATTACCCCAACCAGGAGTTGCCATAACTCAGCGGTGAAAAAAGAAAAACGAAACCGAATCAGTAAATAAAGCCTCGCCATGTGCATAAATTGATTACAATATCAATTGCTGAACTTTTGACTTTTAATTAAAAAGGCGCGAAGGCAAAAAAAAAAGGGCAAGTATTATCCCATTCTCCCTTTCAACGGCTGTTGTTGGCCAATTTCGGCGTTGAAATTTCCTACAAACATGGGAAAGGCTGTTGAAAATGTATACATTTCATGCCAGCAAAAATGCGAATTAATTTTTGCCCCGCCCCCCCCGGAAAACAGGAAAAGTTAAAATGCAACGCTGGGAAAATTATAAATCAATTTAACGTGGGGCCCGGGCCCAGCCAACGGGGCCGCATAAGTAAATGTGTGGTGGCCCAAGTGAAGTATTCTCGCATCCAGTGAAAATTGTATAAATTGCCAACTCAAACGGAAACGCAATGACACCGGACGCCATTGAGGGCCCCGGCCAACGGGGACGCATGCGCAGCAGCATCATCATCATCATCAGCGGCAGCAGCGGCAGCATCATTCGCATCCGGGTCTCTTGTCGACGATGTTGCCGCGGATGTATGGCGCTTTAATCCGTAAACCACAAAACGACAGCATCAGGACTCCCACTGGCTGCAGTTGCATTTTAAGTCAAGCAGTTAAACAACTGTTTGTAATTGCCTGCAACCCTGGTGCTCGTCCTGCTGCTGCTGCTGCCGCTGCTGCTGCTGATGGCGACTGCAATGGCCTTTTGGGGTTTGCTTTTGTGTGGGGGCAGAGTATGCTGTTCAACTGCTTGTTACCGGATGTTGTGCAATAAAAATGCAAAATAAGCAACAAAAAAAGTGTATTTGCCACGCAAAACTGATAGAGTAAATAAATGCGGAGAGTGAAGTAAAGCCCAAAGTTGGAAGGGCAGGCGCATTTTGTTAAAGGCCACGTCATCTGTACTAATAAACTTCATCTAAAGAAAAGGTAGCAAAAATTCTGGCAATATTTTTAAGCACATCTTTACCTAAATTAACCTATTCAGGCAGCATTTGTAAACTACATTTTGAAATAGAAAATAATTAAAGCAAATAATTAACAAAAGTTGTGCTCTGCATTAAATATATTTTTATTTCATCAGATACTCTTACTTCTTGGAATCACTTTGAAACCATTAGCGCTGGAGTAAACAACATTTACTCGGCTATACACAGCCCAATGTTTGAGAAGCTTTTTCAGAGCTGGCGCCAGTAGCATGTAAAGGCGACCGTATGTAATGTGTAAGTTATTGAAGAAAAAACTATTTCATTAAATGTCCCCAGGCAGGTTCGAACCCTTATCTTACACAGCTGACACCCGGCAGGCATAGTTCAATTCAAATTAGCTGGTCGTTGTGGCGCTTTTAAAATTGACGGTCAAGTCCTCTCCATTCTTTATTTTGTCTGCCTTATGGTAACTGGCTACACTAATATTAACCTAAACTTAAAATAAACAAACAATTTATTGAGGAAAAATATTCCGTTAGTAGCATCTTGATTGTCGATTTGTTGGAGTCGAAGTCAAAGCGCATGCTAACGGGAAAGGAGTTAAAGTTTTCGAGAGCTCTACACAAAGGTTCATTAAGGGAGTAGTTGGTTCGGGAAATATGGTGGGAAAAGGGTGGAAAAGATCTAAGACTCCTACTTGGTACACTAAAACTTATTTTACTTAATAAGAAAGGACCATCAAAACAACCTAAAAGCAGGTAATTCAAAAGCGATCTTCTAGGGTTGAGAGATGCAACTGGGCACACCTACTTATATATAGCGGCAGAGGGTCAGAAAAATTGAGCGGTAGAAGAGCGAATTTCTGAAATTTTTTCTGTACCCTTTCGAGCCTCTTTATATGAATTGCACTAGAAGGGTTCCAAATAAGAGAAGCATACTCTAAAGGCTCAACCTAGTGTAAGGGTCCTTAAATTGGCTGGAATGGCGCTTAATAAAGTCAAACATGGAATAGGCTTTAGAGAAAATACAATTAAGGTGCTCATTAAAGAGAAATTTTGAATCGAATTTGACTCCCAAATCAATGGCCTCATCCCGACTCGATAAAATTTGATTGGTGTTTGAATAAGTTGTTGTAATGTTGTAGAGGCCTTTTCTATAACTAACAGTAAAGCATTTGTTTAGATTAAGTGGATTAAGTTGTGTGCACACCAAGAGCTGACCCTATCTAGGTCATTTTGCAACAAGCGACTGTCATTTAAGTTCTTAATAGATCGAAACATTTTAAGATCATCAGCACCTTATATATAAAAATCTTTTCTTTAACATTTATACTTAGCCCTTTGGTCAGCCGTGTTTATGACACAAAGTCCAGCCTGTGCTGCATATATTTACACTTTCTTTACTATGATGTCATTTCCGTCGCATCATTCAAACTTTTGAACTCACCAAGTAAATTGAACGGATATTTTCAGAACTTTTTCGAAGATATCAAAAAGGTTGAATTTTAATCTAATTGTAAACAGCATTTTTGATAAAAAATTAGCATTTATTTCTTTTGAAGTTAATTAAGTGCTGCTTAAAGATCAGTATAAGAGTTTTTGAAAAAAATACTCAAAAATACAAAATTTGACATTTTTTTTGTACTTTGAAGGGATGAGCATGACTCTTTGACTGTTTTTGTGCACTTTTTGTGCAGAACCTTTACTAACGTTTTACAGATCATAAAAATGTTTACTGCCCAAAAATATGCTATGCAAATTCACCGTAGTGGGCACCGTAATGTACAATATCCATTGCATCCTTCGAGCGAGTACAAAATATGCTCAATTGAAGCACAAGCATTCAAATTGGCATATCTTCGCTTGAAAAAATTGTAAATTTGTTTGAAATAGTTCATTTTGAAATTAAGAAAATTCTAAAGAAATACATATCAAAAGAAACGGAAAAGAAAATGGTAAGCTCTTAGTATTCGCGGAGTACAATTACCAAGCTGTCAAATTGGCTCTGTGGTACAGTAGAATCTTAGGAACCGCACCATTTTACTTATGTTTAGCATTTTTGTAATTTGGTTGTGTTTTTCTTTCAAGTAAACCTAACGTGGAGCAATGGATAGTGGATCTGAGCTGAACATAATGAACATTTGTTTTTTTCAACTAAATATTAAGAAACCAACAAAACTCCTCGGAAACGCACAAAATCTAAAAATACATTTGAGTGAACATAAAGATCGGGAAGAGCTAAGCATAGACCATTTACTGCAATTCAATTGGGCTGCTATAAGCCGCTGAAATCATCAAACCCTTGCGTCACACTTAAAGACATTCAAATACAAATCCCAGACAGTGATCTAGTTGAGTTTTTCTTGCCATCTCCCATTCGTGAAGTAATAGTTAGCGAGTGGAAATTGTAGAGTAGGTGATGTTTTAGTGGGTAACGAATTCCAAGCCAGACATTTTAAGTCTTTGATTGCCTTCCTAAAGGGGCTTTGTTTATAATTTATTGTTTTATTGTCCATGGGTTTTTACGGTGCTACGATTATAATCGTGCAATGCCGTAATCGTAGGAATTAGTATTGGTACTCATGATATCGGTTATTAAAAGTGCTAAAATATGAATTTTAGGCAACTTTTAGCTCAAATTACATAAAATCTAGACACGATATGGAGTCGGGAGTGACGCCCCCCACGAATATTGAAAATAAAATTCATCTGCTAAAAAGATAAGGTCATCAGCAACCTTAAGGTAAGATTAAGATGTCTTTGTCTTTTTGGGCCAAATTATCATAATTCATGGGGTTATTTTAGGAAGCTTAGGCCAATTATTTTGTTTGGGTGCAGATTTGTTGTTCTTGCATTCGAGTGGAAAATGATTAGAAACAAGCAAAATCAGAGGTAAATCCCCTGGATTTTGGATTCGGGGCACTTAACTACAAATCCCTAAATTCTTGGAATATTTTTGTATCATATTTTTTGAGTCAAAGCAACTAAGAAAGTATGTCGAGATCAACCATTATCGATCCGTGTCAACGAAATTGTTTGCATAGTACGCAGCTGACATTCGATTACTCATAACTTGACCATCGTTCACCTGATCTTCATTTATCCTTTGGCGGACTATTGCATAATCCTGTTTACTAATGGAATCTAGAGGTACGAACCCTCTTTCTATTAAAGTATCACGATTTTTACAAATTGCGTGGACGGGAGCAGACGTGGCAAAAACGAAAAAAAATGATCTTGGATCTGCATCTAAGCATAAGAAGATTTGTACTGATGGACAGGCGGACATGGCTATATCGAGATCGAGAATATATTGCAAGTATTGTTTTGTGGCAGCTCCAATTTAACTTTTCTTGACTTTACCATCAGTTTGTTAACTGTCAAAGCACTGAAACCAAAACTGGCTGGTTGGTTCTAATTGGGAATCATTTTTATACGCTTCAAAAGGGCAATATATGATTCTATGAAGCAGATTTCTCGAAATGAAAACCGAAAATAATAACACTGTTCAATTGAAATAAAGCTTCTTTGGTTCCTAGCCGAAGACTCTTTATGACTCTTTATTATATAGGTATACACAGAGAAAACATAATTAGCTACACGCCACGTGTAGAAACGGTAATCCTAAACGAAACGTAGCTCACCCTGTAAATATTCAGACGAAAAATGTAGAAAACTGAATGCTAAACGTAGCTTGTAAAAAGACAACATGCTACGTGTAGAAATAAAACGAGAGCGTAATTTAAAGTCGGCCCTGCCCGACTTCGAAATACCCGTTACTCAGCTCAGCTCGGATAAGTATGCAACATTTTTTTAGCTCGTCCATTTATAATCCGATCCTTTTGAAAATTTGTGAGATTGTAGATCTTGGCCACATAGACTACACTGCAAAATCTGAGCTCGATATCTTAAAAATTGTGGGAGTTATTCAATATATTTTATTGCGGGGGCGGGAGGGGGCGTGGCCAAAATTTGAAACAAACTTGATTTTGGTTGCTCTAGCTCTTCTAGTCTCTGAGATCTAGGTGTTCATACAGACGGACGGACGGACGGACGGACGGACAGACGGACATGGCTATATCGACTCGGCTGTTGATGCTGATGAAGAATACATATACTTTATGATATCGGAGATGCTTCCTTCTGCCTGTTACATACATTTGCACGACTTTAGTATATCCTTTTTACTCTACGAGTAACGGGCATAAAAAGTAAACGGGGCATGCTGGAAAGATAAATGCTGCGTGGAGATATACAAAGGATAAACAATGTGTGAAATTTGCATATTTCCAAACAGTTTCTACATTTTCCATACAGAAAACTTTGGTTTTTTTCATTAACGTTTAGATATTAAAAACCCACACGAGCATGTGGAAATTTTAAGCGAAAATTGTAGCTTAAAACCGGAACAGAATAGCTATGTGTATCATTTAGAAAGTTGTTATTCACACGCTACATGTAGTATTTCCAAATAAATGTTTAGGATTTCAAATGCTGAATTCTACGTTAAGAAAATCTACTCGAAACGAGTTGTTCGTCGGTTCTCACATCCCTTTATTACTATGATTTGTGGCAGTCGTATGGACTGAGATGCCGGAATTTGTGTTTTAATTGCAGAGCTGAGTTATGAGTTCAAACCCCAGACATGGTGAGTAAAAAAAAAACTAATGTCTTAGGATTTTCAGTAAGAAGACTTTCCCCTACCGTGCCCCTTCCTGCCCTCCCCTCCTAACCACACTTCCTTGTGAAAATAGAGTGGTGATAATAGCTGAATTTAAAAGAAACATTTTTTGCTCGGGCTGGGCCCACATCGTGGCATGTAGAAAAGCTACATGCCGCATGTAGAAATGAAAAAGCTAAACGTGGCATGTAGAAAAGCTACATAATCGTAGAAAAACTACATTTTCGTGTAGTTTTTACATATTCTGTTTTCTCTGTGTAGTTCTGAAAACAATTATGCAACATTCTTCAGCTTTTCTTTTCTAAGTTTCGTGGCTGTCATTTACTTTTATTAAAATTAAAATTTTCAGTGCTCACTGAAACCCAAAGAACTCGTGCCAATAACGCTGTGACCCAAACATATTCATAATAATTTGAACCATTTTTTTTTGCGGTATTGAAAGTGTGCCAAAAAGCAAAGTAGAGCTTTAATGTGCCAGCCAGAACACACACACATACACACACACACACACCCATTTATAATAGGCCAAATAGTGCAAATATTTATGCATATATGTATATGATGTGGTCAGCAAGGGGGAAGATGCCATAGAGCCCAGTTTGGGCAAAGTGACCACGTCCAGCAAAACCGCAGCAAACTAATAATAACCAGCAAAGCCACATGGAAAAAACAGACCAAACCAGCGGAGAGGGAGAGAGCAAGCGACAGAGAGAGATGTGTTAAGTGCTGTTGGGCAGGGTGGAAAGGGGGCTAAACAACAGAGCAAACATAATTGCAACCACGAAATTTACAAATAGCTTTTAGTGTCAGCGCAAAATACATAACACATACAGCGACTCGCACACACACACACACACACACAAAGGACATTCACTGAGTCACTCTCATAGAAATGCACTCTCAATGCATTTCAGCCAAACGGCAAAGCTTGTTGCATACTTTTTGGGGACTGCACTGTGGATATTGATGGAGCAGAAAGTGTGTCTAGGATATTTATAAAAATTTGATTCAATTTACATACTATGGTCTTCCGCTGTTAAGGCTTACACTGTGTTTTTTATTTTATCTTCTTCAGCTATTCCCATTTTTGATTTGGTTTAAAAAAATCTTCCAAAAAACTTTGTACCACTGTGGTGGTATGAATTGGACGAAAAATATCCTACAACTTGGACATAATAACTTGGCTGCCTTTGGACACTTGAGAGTACATCTAATTTGTCATGGCAGTGCAAGAAAAATGCAAAAGAGCCGGATTCGCTACTGTGCTTGGCCACTAATTAATGCGGTTTGTTCGGCTCGCTGGCTCTAGCTGAACGGCCAAAACTGCTGCTGCCCCTGCACTTGTAACTGTCGGAGCAAAGCGCTTTCCCCCACCCTGCCACCCCCTCCCCCGCCGCTCTTTTCGACTGTATCACATTAGGCAGAGTCGCGCTCTGTCGAAAAGTTTGGCTGCATGGCCGCTGGCTGCAAAATTAATTTTTCGCATTTGCCAGGCGTCCGAGAGCTTTCTGGAGCACAAGTTGTGTTAATTTTGGAATGCCCCATGGGTCTGGTAGAACGGCAGAGACAGTCACCGCATTTGTTTAACTCCCGGTTCACGCCCACGGTGCGTATGTGTAATGACATATTTTTTGCGGGACAAGAGTTTTTGAGGTGGGGGTCGCAACACATTTTATGTTTAATTTTTGTCATTGGCATATGGCTGTAAGGGGAATTGGTTGCATGTTAATTAAGCATTCAACTCATGTTGTTGGTGGAAATGAAACAAACAGACCGAGAACTTGGGGCAGAAAGTTAATTCTAAACAAATCATTGATTATCTTAAAGATAAGCCAAATTATTCCTTCCGACCCCAAAACTACCCGATTCCCAACAGATTTCAGTCAATTTTGTAAATTTCAATTAGAATAATTCAATTTTCAGGAGTATCAAAATAGAGAAAAGCTAGCTTCGGAACTGTCAAGTTAGGGAAAGGTTGCCATGGAAAACCAAATAAGGTTTTCTCAGCTTTATGCTATTGTCATCCAATTAGGACCAAGTTTGGAAAATTACGGAAAACTTTACAGTACAGTAGAACTGTACTTTCATCAAACAAAGTACAAGTATGAACAAGTAAGGGCGCTGCAGTCGAGTTTCCCGACCACAAAATACCCTGTTCATTTATTTTCATTTATTTGTTTTTGAATTTTTGAAGATGTCATCCTAAATGTAGGCAATACTTTTCTAGTCCTGATCAACAACTGGGGGGCTGCTTTTATCAGCTCAACTGTTTCGCTTATAACTCCGGTGTTTTTGGTCCGATCTGATTGTACTTTTCAGAATAGATAGATATTGAGCCTAGCTTGATGTATACTAAACCACGAGGCTCTAACTTGAAAATTGTGGATCTGACGGCTTTTTAGGTCTTGGATTTATAGAGGAGGTCTAGGTTTTTTGGGGATAAAAGGGGGACGGGCTGGAATTTTTCAAATCTGAAACAAACTTGATCTGCGTACAGCGTACATAAATCTACCTTCGTGCAAAAATTTGTGGCTCTATCTCATATAGTCTCTGAGATCGACGCGTTCATACAGACAGACAGACGGACAGACGGACGGACGGACAGACGGACAGACGGACAGACGGACAGACGGACATGGCTATATCGACTCGGCTGTTCATGCTGATCAAGAATATATATACTTTATGGGGTCGGAAAATTTTCCTTCTCCCTGTTACATACATTCGCACAACTTCATGATCCCCCTTTCCCATTTTCAATGGGAACAGGGTATAAAAACAACAAAAAGGTGCACACACATGGGATAAAGTAGGGCACTGTTCTTAGCTTAATAGGCGTACTTAAACATTTAAAAGGTATCAACTACTTTCCTTTCAAAAGCTTTGCCAATTGGTTTGAGCTGTTTTTGACGAACTGAACATTGGATATTCAAATGACATTCAAAGTATTGCCAACTGCCTTGCCGGTGAAACCCAAAATGCGTACATTTTCCCTCTATGCTTACACAATTCAACCAGAATATCCTTTTGTTTGCCAAATATGTGCATGTGGGTATGTGTGTGAGTGGCATTGTTCCTGCTGCTTTTGTATGTGTGTGTGTGCGTTTGCCTTGTTCTCGTCTTAGCGATAATGATGTTTATTTAATGCATTTCAGGTGCAAGGTGCTAAGTATTTGCCCGTTTGACGTTTTGCGCGCGCCATCCTCTGTCGGATTTCTGTTCCCCGCCCCCTGGTTCTTGCTCCTTCTCGCTCGCACACTAATGCCCTGCCCGGGCATTAGATTTAGTGGGGAGTGCCGGAGTACGGAGTGCTCATTATGCCAAACGTGGCGTCATTCCATGCGCCCGAGCAGCTGCGACGTGTATGCGATAAGCAGGAGCGTTGGCTCAATGTCATACGCTGCTGCGTTTACTTAATGTCCTGCCTGGCCACTCCCCTTACCCTGGCCACCGACGCCAGAGTCCTTTCTGAATGCAACACACGTTTTTGTGGCGCTGCATTTATCGTATTGTCTGCGCCCTCACTTACCCCCACTGACTTGCCGGCACTCCTTTCATAAATAATGCGCATAATCACATTTAAATAAGTAATTTAATTTGTGATTTTCACATATCGTTAAGCTCTTGAGAGGGAGTGACGATTTGCGGGTATCGAATGGTTGACGATTAGCTGACAGAGAAAAAGTATACTAATACTATTTTTATTTCGATGTCCCAAAATAAAGCAATGCATTGCTTAATTGCGTGGGGGTAGCGATGTTCCAGTAAAGCATTTAAGATCGGAACCGTCAGACGTTTCCGTAGTGTAGCGGTTATCACGTGTGCTTCACACGCACAAGGTCCCCGGTTCGAACCCGGGCGGGAACATAGATTTTTTTTTTTGGTTCTTTTTTATAGTTTTTTTCTCATTTTTAAAAACCCAAAAAATTTATAAAATTGTTTGGATATTTTGAAAGCATCACCGGCCACATATTGTATATATTCTTTTTATTTGTAGCCAAAGCAATTAGGCCTTTAGCTGAATATATATTCCTGATCAGCATGACATGCTGTCTGTCCGTCTGTTTCTATGCAATCTCTCAATCTTTCCTCAAGCTGTCCACGAAATCGTCTAATACAAATACGCTGCACATTTGTCGGAACCGGCAGGATCGAATGACTATATCATATAGCTGATATAGAAACGAACGGTCGAAAAACTTTTTGTGTTGAGAAATATTTTTTTTGTTCTTAATGGAAACGTCTTCAAATTCCATAATTTTTATAAAGGAAAGTACTAGAATCGCACCTGATTTTCTTGCCTATTAAGCGAACTCCATAAAGTTTGCTTCACCCTGCAAATCTAGTCTAAGTTTGCAATGCTTTTCCATGTTTCCATTAAGCTTGGTCCAAAGTGGATAGCCATAGTGAACAGCTGTTAAAGATATGAAAGGTCTGATACGTAGTCTTAGAATGGAAACCATTTGGGTTAGAGCTGTCACATAACTAACGATTTACGAAATACAATTCTCCTTACGCACGTAATTATACTCTGTACCGTAGGTACATAGAGTATTATAAGTTTGTGCAAAAGTATGTAACATCCAGAAGTAAGCATCTCCGACCCCATAAAGTATATATATTCTTGATCAGCATCAACAGCCGAGTCGATATAGCCATGTCCGTCTGTCCGTCTGTCTGTCTGTCCGTATGAACGCACAGATCTCAGAGATGGTAAGAGATAGAGGTTTGACATGTATGGGACATATGCTTCTTATGTCTGCAGGCAGATCAAGTTTATTTTCAATTTTGGCCACGCCCCCTCCCGCCCCCGCAATTTAGAAAAAACGTCATATCTCCCACAGTTTTTAAGATAGATGGCTTGTTCCTTCTGGACATATTTAGTTATTAGGATAACTTATCGATCCGCCAAAGGAATGAAGAAGATCGGATGAACGGTTTTCGAGTTATGATCAAAAGACAAAATTTCTTGGTACAGAGTATGTTATAGTCGGGCTTGACCGACTTTCTTTCTTGTTTTTTTAATAGCCTAGCGTAACTCACGACTCATGCACGATATATGGACGTGTCACGAATGTTAAAGCAATACTAAAATTCAAAAAAATTAACTTTAAAAATAAAAACACAGTCTTTACACAACAATTATTTGCAGTTGGCAATTTCTATAATTTTTGGGTAACGTTAATGTTAAAAAATGTTTAATTTCTTTGCGTAAATTTGATTTTCGTTGGTTCTTGTTGAATTCAGCGGTGTCGCAACAACTCAACTGTGTCACGTTGAGAGAAATTTGACAATTGGGACTAAATTTTGGGCCTTGTCTTCAATTCACCTTGATTCACTAACGAAAAACGCACGTATCACGAATGTTCACTCACGAAACTCTATTTTTGTTTACTTTCAGTCAAGGTTGCGGCGCCACGAGCTTTTCGATGGGTAGGAGCGTGAAATTTTGTTTGTCTGAGCACCGGCCCTGCTTAAAGACCATTCGGAAGTTTATGCAACTCTGCAGTTTTTAGCTGGCTCAAGGTCATGTTAATGCTTTCGCATAACTTTAAACGGAGACACAACACCACAAAGGAGGCTGGTAGATCGTACAGCTGTTTCAAGAGGAACCACCCTCTATCATCAGCGATCAATGCCTACCAACTGAACGTTTCTCTAAAGTCTCTCCATGCCTGCGGTGGCATAACCGTTTGGGAATCCCAAGGCAGAATGCGCGCAAAAACATCGAGAGGCAGCGTAGAAACAGACAGTCGCCTTTGTGTGTGTTTATGCAACTCTTTAGCTGGTACTTTTATATTTTAAGACATAATACTAGATGGACTTAAGATAAGCACGAATCCTGAAGACCTTAACAATTTCCAGCCAAGACCTTTGCGTAAATCACAAGTAGTTTTTGTGATTGATTCAATTCAGATTTACTTGGAGCTGTGAATGAATTTTCTTTTCGATCCTTGTTCTGTTTTTTTCCTTTTGAGGATAGTTTCAAGTCACAGTTTGAATTGCCCCCCCAAAATTTACAATATACAAATGTTGCTTGGGTGCTATTATTGCTAACAGATGTGATCTTTCACTAGTGTTGTTCTATTTTTGAATGACAGGCACACTTGACTTCCAAATATCTTTGAACAAGCTTAAGCAATTCATAGACAGGCTGTTCACTCTAATGCTTCTCAACTTATTTCAATTAGGTATGATTACGTACTAGATTAAGGGCCGATTTTATATCTTCTAGTTAGCTGCTATTACTACGTTTATACCAGAGAACGGCTTGGGGTGATTGCAAAACGATCATAAATAATCAACACCCGAATCATTTTGTCTTTGCGTTCAAACGCTCATCTTGCTCACTCACAATTATTCTCAATTCAGTTTGGTTCATTCAAAAACATCAACCCTAGCTGGCGCTCTGATTACAATCATGCTCATCTTCACTCTGCTCGATTCGGGTGTTTGTTCGTTTGACTCAACAACGAATGTGCGTTCATTACCTCGTATGAGTTTTAACATAAGCTAATACAGCGCTGCTCACTGTGCTGCTGACACAGATGAATTAGAGAGAGAGAGAGAGCGAGTTTGCTTTGTCATTTTTAGCTGGGAACCCGAAATGGAGAGAACAGAAAATTGTGTTTGTATTGGTGAACAAGAGAGACGATTTACGTGCAAACATATTCAATCAGCTCAAATTCGCTCAACCGCACGAAGCTGTTGCCGAAATGATGTGTATCTTGCTCAAGGCTGAGTTTCATTGAGTGAATAAATGTAAATAAATGAGTAAATAAAATCTGGTATGACAACGAGTTAACTCAACGGCATGCTTTGTTGTTTGAAAAGTGTGATTTTTGCAGTTCTCTGGTTTGTACACACAAAATATATCAAGCTTAATGCCCTTTAAAGTATGCTATATTATATGAAAATGATAATTTTGTTCAATTAAATATTTTAGATTTGAATTAACTGAACATTTTTTAGGAATATCCAACAGTCTGAGTGAACACTGCATGTTGAATATCTAAGACAGACTTGCAATGGCTTCATTTTATAACTTAAGGAAATAAAGTTTGCATACTTTAAAGGGCATTAATCACATATGAGACATATGAGCTTACAATTAACACTATGTGCTATGTAGAAGATGTTGAAACTTTAGCTCACAGCTTTTCTAACACAGCCATTTGTAACCATAGGCCATATTTTATTAGTAGAAATTCCTAGCATATGCAAAATTTGATCAACTATTCTCCATTCAGCGCTTGATCTTTGAAACTTGCTCACAATATTTTGCTTAATTCAGGAATCTGTCAACACGAAAACAAAATGACAACATGTATTTACAACCCCAGCCAAAGACACAGAAGAACATGCTCCAAATAAACTTTTCTCATTACGAAATTCTGATAAAAATAAGCAAATGAAAACAAGAGAAATCCTCTCGCCTTACAGCTCAGCAAATGCAACAAGCAAGCATTTGGAACAAAAGTAAAACAATGCTCAATAGTTTGCCCTCCCGCCCCCCTCCCCCTTTTTCCAAACTTTCGCCTAGAAAATAAAAATGCAAGAGAAATATTTGGCATATGATAAAAGTTGTAGAAAGGCGATAACAAATATCAGCAATCGTGTTAACTAAATTGCAATTCATTTTCTTTCCGCTCCGACTTGAGAAATTTGTCAGGAACTGCTCGAATATTATGAGGTAAGTTAAAGTTGCGTTGGCAGCAAATTTCCCTCTTTTCTTCCCTTGCATCCGTTGCATTCTACGAGTAGACGCAAAAATTGCAACAACTTGTCAACACAGCTGTGAAAACTCTGACACACCTGGTTGGGGGGGAGGGGGCTGGTGTATCATCTGCTCGGAGTCTGTAACTTTATTACGTTGGAAAGTTTTGCTAATTATCTGCCTCGTTCCTTTTGCGCACATTCATGCTGTCCTTTTGGGGCAACTGTTTTTGTTGCGGGTGCAAATTGCCTGCAACATTTACATTTCCGTTACGTAATTAATAGTTGAGCCCCTTTGGAATATGCCTGTCGAGCTGAGTTTATCGCCTGACAAGACATCAGGCAGTTGGGTGTGTGTGTGCATATAAATTATAAAAGTTTTCATTCTGCCTGCCCTACGAATTGCAATGCCCCACACGGACGAAATAAGTCGGTGTCAAAGCAGAGCATTAATTATAGTGGCTGCACCTGGGGAATAGAAAGTCAAGTTAAAATTGTCCGAAACTACTATTCAAATCTCAAATTTGATTTACATTCTTCACTTAAAGCAAACCAACTCAATTGACTTAACAAATCACAATTAAAAATTCTCAAAGCTAGTTTTATGCACATCACAAAGCGCCATCAACTGCAGATCCACACGATTTATCAATTAAATTTGCTGAAAGCAAAAATCGAATTTCTAATACCAATAAAAAGCCGCCACCCAGCCGAAATGCCTCGTTTTGATTATGTAGGTGTGGAGTAAATTCAATTAAGCCCAGGCAATGGGCTGCAAAATAAAAAGCGGAATACATTTACGCGGCACACGGCTAAAATTCAATTACAACCGCTAATGCCACTTGTATTGCCCAGAAGCTGCTGACCGCAGACTGTACGGGACTCTAAATACCTGTAATCCGGCAAATTTAATTTGATAAAACGCCGAAGCTGGAAAGCAGGCCCATTATAATTGTGGTTGTGTGTGTGGGCCACTTTTTGTTAAATGCCAACCGCAACGCAAAACCGCAAACAAATATGATCAGACATACGACGAGTGACTGCGATAAGCTGCAAAAACAACACGCGGAGCAACACAAAAGCAACAGCAAGTGGCAACACGGCGTATGAATATGGCTTATGCAGGGCAAACACTCACACACACACACACCCACGTGCTGCCGTGCCCGCTGCCAGCTTTAAGCGCAAAAAATCATGTTGCATGTTGCATACTTTCATGCGGTTGCAAAAAACTCATCACCCCGCTAAACCGGCAAAAGTAACACACGAAATATTTGAGCACAAAAAAATTAAATAACTGTCATGTGTAGAGAGACACATAATTAAATAAAAAAGTTTAGACACACTGCAAAAGGAATTAAGCACATTCAAAAACAAAACAGCTGGCCAGTTGCCGCTTTGATCAAATTTATTAAAAATGCCATTTTAAATGCAGTTTCCAAACGGTAAATTAGCAGTCAGCCACTAGTTCAGCAATACAGAAAGCATTAGCCTTAGTTAAAGTTGGTCTGCAATAGGGTTATTATCATTTTTTAAAAAATATCATCAGGTTTTTGCAATATTTATCACCAAAATATATCGATATATCTGATATTTTTGATATTTCTATATTTCAGTATATAAAAATCTTAAACCCCCCAAAATAACATTAACTTTAAATGCATTATAATTATTTTGAGCTTTTTATTAATTAAAAATAAAACAATAAACTTTTTTCCATTAAAGAACAGAGATCTTACGGTTGAATAGTTTAAGTAAGAATACAAGAAAAAACTTAAAAGACTTTCTTTTCATTTTTTAAACAATGAAAAAGTTCAACTTTCTAGAAAAATGACATTCTATATATTGGTAACATGATGTTACCTCCAAAATTATTTACAAAGCAACGAAATTCGCGGAAAGTACACACACATACAAATGCATAAGAATAACAAGAAAGAAAGTCGGTCAAGCCCGACTATAACATACTCTGTACCAAGAAATTTTGTCTTTTGATCATAACTCGAAAACCGTTCATCCGATCTTCTTCATTCCTTTGGCGGATCTATAAGTTATTCTAATAACTAAATATGTCCAGAAGGAACAAGCCATCTATCTTCAAAACTGTGGGAGATATGACGTTTTTTCTAAATTGCGGGGGCGGGAGGGGGCGTGGCCAAAATTGAAAATAAACTTGATCTGCCTGCAGAGATAAGAAGCATATGTCCCATAAACGTCAAACCTCTATCTCTTACCATCTCTGAGATCTGTGCGTTCATACGGACAGACAGACGGACGGACAGACGGACAGACGGACGGACGGACAGACGGACATGGCTATATCGACTCGGCTGTTGATGCTGATCAAGAATATATATACTTTATGGGGTCGGAGATGCTTCATTCTGGATGTTACATACTTTTCCACAAACTTATAATACTCTATGTACCTTCGGTACAGAGTATAAAAAGTCATGTAGAGACTATTTACGTGAAATATCATGCCACCGGGTGTACTGATTCTTCTCAACACATGACGCAAAGTCCGACTGGGTTAGTGACGCGCACACACACACACTGTCAAAAAATTGCGCGGGAAAATTCTCAAGACTTTCTGGCATTACATTTTTTCTTACCTTAACACATGTTGAATACGCTTGCGCCGGGTGCTTGTTCCTCAAATGTGACAGGAGATTAGTGGTGTTGCCACTTGACTTAATTACTTTTGCACAAAGGCTGCATGTGGCATTATGTGCTTTTACGTTTGTGTAAAAGCTCCTTGCCCTCGCTCATCTTCTCTTTTTAAGATTTATAAGTGTAGTGTGACCAATCACAATATCAAAAAATATATTTACAAATAATATCGATATGCGATATATCAGGAAAAAAAATATTTCGATATAAATATTTAATTTTTTGTAAAAAATATCGATATATTGATATTTTGATATATTATCAAGAAGCCTAGTCTGCAATTAAGCCACATATACCACACGTAGGTAGTGAGGTAAGCCTTCTGACCGGTTCAACACGGCGAAATAATCTTGTCTTGGTCCGTTCCCAGTCGACTCACACCTTCCCTTTGATAACATCCGCAAAACTGCTGGCTAACATGAGCGACTATATTGCCCCAGGACAATTGGGGGCGGTACACTAGGGTTGTCGATATTTTATCGATATAGCGATTTATCAATATTTTTGTTTGACCATAAGGGTTAATCCGATATGATATTTATTGTGCCGATATATCGATACATCGATGTTTTTAACAACGATATATCTGAAAAAAAAATACCATTAAACTTCAAATCGGCCGTTCGGTACATCTGTGTTAGACGGGGCGTTATATTTCGTGTTAGCATTTAAAAACCGTAGCAATGCCAATTGCTTTTTAGGCAGAGTAAGGGGCCAAGCCAGTCAGGACAAACGGGCCGTCGATTGCCAGTTTCTGCTATATAAGCGCTCCAAGACAAAATCTATATTGTTGAATAAAGAAAAGTGCAATGTGAAATCGGTGGTTGCCCTAGAAACCGACAGCGACCATAAAACGGTGTTTGACCAACAAACAATAGTGGAGTACTTTTAATCCAGAGCAACTGGTTTTGTTAAAATCGTTTTCAAACCATTATTTTGAAAAAGTTTGCCCCAATCAAACTGTTGTTTATACAATATATGCAATATTTGAAGAATTAATCTTTCTGTTTAGATTATCCAGTAAGCAAAATCAGTTAGTCTTTAAGCTCTGCACTCTGAAAATCAAAAAATGTATTTGGTCTCTGGTTTAAGTACATAAATTAAAAAATTTTGACTTTTCTTTGATATTTGATTTGTTGTGTCAAAAGTACGAGAAAGAAAAGAAAAGAGTTATTGAAAAAAAAACTTCACTACTTAGTTACTTTCAAAATATAGCCTGACCTAAGAAAAACAGTTCAATCGTAAATTTAAGTTATGCTATTGGAAAGATCCGATGGAACGAAAACTTGCACTGGTCATTAGTGGTCTTATAAACGTAGACGTTCTGTAATATCTTTTTCTGGTTTGTGTAAGCTTTAGAAAACGTTCTGTAATATCTTTTCCTGGTTTGTGAGTGCTTTAAAAAACAACGGTATTATCGATATATCGATGTTTTTGGTCTCGATATATCAAATATCGAAATTGAAAATTTACATTTTTGATATTATCGATATTGATATTTTGAGATATATCGACAACCCTACGGCACACTCAACTTGCTACCCGATATTTCTCAATTAAACACCTCCCAATATAGCAATGCTTCGTATACGCACCCTCACCGAGGACGACCCACGCAATCGTTTGAAGGACCACGAGGAAATGCACTTGCCATGCTCGCACCCTTAACAAGGAGGGTGCAGATTTCTAGCTAGTGAATGTTGTAAAGAAATTTTCATCCTACGTTATCTCAATTCAGGAAAAGCGATGGATTGTACTGGGGAAAACGTTGAGAACATCATCAAAAATAAATGATTTTAACTCGACGTTCTTATTAAAATTTCAAGACATCCGGGATCAAGTCAATACCATTCATACTTGGAATGAGAATTTCCGGGAATGACCGACTTCTGACAACGTTTGGGATTGATTTAATTCCGGAAATCTTGAATATTTTTTTCCGATTTTAAGTGTATTTCGCCAACGAACATACTTAACTGGCTGCTACAATAAATCTTAAAACTACTACTGACAATTTAACTATAAAAAGAACTTCCTAAGTAATCGCTTAACAGTTAAATAATGGATGTTAAAGTCGAACCGCTTGCCAACTGGAAGACAATTGTATATTGATAGGGCCCTGAATATCTGCACACAATTGGCCTAATTGACCCTATGAGTTGCCACTCAAAAGGTCACGCAAACAACTGGGCGGAACATTGAATATAATCTTTTCCAGTAGTATATGACAATTGATATTTCCGACTACATTGAAGGAAATGTTAAAAATATTTAAGCTGCAATTGTCCTTCTATCCTGAAGAGCAGATATTTCCAAAAGGCGTCACCTACTCAGATACGGTGGAAAAGGCTCCGAAAACTGTAAATGAGCAAGTGCAAATTTAAGAAAGCGTTTCTGCAGATGTTCAAGCCTGTTTGTGTAAACGGCTGCAGAAGGATTCCAGATAAGCGAGGCATATTCAAGCCTAGAACGCACTACGGCAGAGTACAAGCTACACAGCTGGCTTGTATGGATCGTTGAATTGTTTTAAAATGCGCTTTACGAAACCCAACATTGAATAAGCTTTGGGGAGGATATAGTTTTGATGCTCAGAAAACAGAAATTTGGAGTCAAACACCACCCCTAAATACATAGCTTTATACTGCCGTCTTAAAGCGTGATAACTGTTGGAATACACTATAGCAGCCAAGCACGAGTTTGACTGCGTATTTGCAGTCATCACACCAGTTGACAAGCTACTAGCCGTACTCAGACTTAAGGCAAAATATTTGAATATTAGCCTTAGCTGTGCTCAGGTTTCAACAGAAGACTACACTCATAGAAAAAACGACGTTCCAAATCCCAGTCCCAGCGGACTCCTTTTTGAACCATTTCGTTCGTGAATTTTCGTTCAGAAGACAAGCCCGAGGTTCACGGAAAAACACCGCCGTGATTGTTGCTCGCTGAGTGCTGATCCCTATGGCTGCATTCTTCACCTGGTTCAATTCCCCGCCGAGGGACGTTGAGTTTTTATACTCTGTACCGTAGGTACATAGAGTATTATAAGTTTGTGCAAAAGTATGTTACATCCAGAAAGAAGCATCTCCGACCCCATAAAGTATATATATTCTTGATCAGCATCAACAGCCGAGTCGATATAGCCATGTCCGTCTGTCCGTCTGTCTGTCCGTATGAACGCACAGATCTCAGAGATTGTAAGAGATAGAGGTTTGACGTGTATGGGACATATGCTTCTTATGTCTGCAGGCAGATCAAGTTTATTTTCAATTTTGGACACGCCCCCTCCCGCCCCCGCAATTTAGAAAAAACGTCATATCTCCCACAGTTTTGAAGATAGATGGCTTGTTCCTTCTGGACATATTTAGTTATTAGAATAACTTATCGATCCGCCAAAGGAATGACGAAGATCGGATGAACGGTTTTCGAGTTATGATCAAAAGACAAAATTTCTTGGTACAGACTTTCTTTCTTGTTTCTTCTGTATAGCGAGCACAATATGGTCTTAGAACATGCCCATGCCGTTCGAAAAAATGTTCATAGTATGAGAACCACTGTTCACGATTTACGAAAAAACGGGATTACTCTACTTTTGTCACCGAATGGTCTTGATTTCGGTAGATTTTGAACGGATTTTTTTCTGAGTGTAGAAAGACTCACAGAGTCTACGAGTTTGGGCCATTCAGTTCCAATGGGAGTTCACAACTTTAAAGTTTTTAAGGAGTTTTTCTACCAGCAACAACCACAACATTCTGAAAGTTCGAAGAAGATTCACTCCAACAGATTCCTCCCTCAAATAATGAAAATGGCGCTTTTGAAGTCGCTTATCATTTTAGTCCTGCAATACGGAACAGAAGCATGGACATTAACAGCAGCGCATGAGGCGGCGAAACTGAGATAGAAAGATCAGGTGATGGAAGATATATGAAGTGTCCAACTGGTGCCAGCTCGCACAACCCAGAGGCAAGCAGCAAGCAGAAGAACACAGAAAAAGAAGAGTCGCTTGGTGTGTAACAACATTTTACGAAGAGAAACCGTTCAATCAGTAGCCCAGAGAGTCCTTAGGTTTGGTCAATTTTTACAAAACAGTGATTGGATCAGGTTCGAGAAATAGTTTCTCCATTTCTGTGACTCCGGCTAGTCGTCAAACTTTTTGGTAGAATTTTCGAGTCTTACTCTTGGACTTTCTTACGCATGTGTCGTCTGAAAAACCTATCTCCTCTCTCTTCTTTTCTTTCTGTCAAGAACATTCAATGAATGCCTTCCGTCGATTACAACGTAATCGATCTGGCTGAGCGTTAATTCAGGGGACTTTTAGGTCATGAACCATGTGCCGGACCGAATCGAAAAAACTTACTGGAGGTAAATTCGTGAAGGCTAAGTCGGCCCACGGTCGGGCTAAAAACGATCTTAGTGTCGCGTTCGGGCCAGCGCTCATATAAGCCTTTTAGTTGCTCATAAAATTAGTCTTTTGTTGAAGCGATCGTGTCTTCTGTTGGGCTATGAGCACAGAAATAAGAAACATTAAAATATTTTGTCTTTAATCTGAGTGCGGCCAGCCACTTGTCATCGAATGTGAAAACGAGAAAGCCAAGCTAACTTCGTCTGTGCCGAAGTTTTCAAACCCTTGCAAGTGCTCGCTTAAATATTTTCAAAAAATACTCTTTTTCCCATTTTCCGACCGATCGTTCGTATGGGAGCTATATGATATAGTCATCCGATTTGGACAAAAACTTGTAAAATTATGTAAGAGCACGAAAAACAAACAAATACAAAATTGCAGGATGCTACCATTAAAAACAAAAAAGTTTTTCTAACTAAGACTGTTTTTCAGACATATCTATTGTATGTCCGATTTTAATAAAAATTGGTAGGATTATAAAAAAACATAGAAAACCTACGATTACAAAGTTTGGAGACGTTTCCATTGAAAAGAAAAAAGTTTTTCATACTAAAACTAGTTTTCCGACCGATTGTTCTTATGGGAGCTATGAGCTATAGTCATCCGATCCGGTCGGTTCCGACATATTAGTAGTGTGCAGCAAAACGAAGACTCTGTGCGTAGAAACAGACAGAAAGAACAGACGGACGGAAAAAGCTCAATCGACTCAGCTCGTCATCCTGATCAAGAATATATATAGTTTATGGGGTCGGAAATGAATATTTCTATGCGTTGCAAACTTCTGGGCAAAACTATAATACCTCTTGCAAGGGTATAATGATGACAGAGCGACGCAGACTTTTGCTGACTGGAAAGCCGCACACAAACTTGGGCTTGGAAGCATGTCTGGTATTAAAGATTTCCCCCGGGGACAATTGGATGATAATGTTTTCAACTTTCACACCTGTCCAATACATTGCAAAGTAACGTTCGATGATTATTGCTCGAGAACATCCACTGCACTCAAACTAAGAAAATTAGTCGAAATCTTCTTTAAATTTAGAAATTCGTCTAAAACAGGGGGTCCAAGGAAATTCAGCATATATTTTCAAATCTTATAGTCGTGATAGCTGAAAATAGATTACCTAAACAGCAGTCCGAGGTAACAATGTGTTCCATAATTGATTTTACTTCTGGATATTCCATGATGGGGATTTCCATCCGGGATTTTCTGGACTGGCTGCGATTATCTGGATCTTTTCATGGGTAACCGATTCCAGCTTCGCCGGGGCTTTCCACTCTGGGTGGGGTGGGCTCTCGGATTTATTGAGGTATTTGGTTGTGGCTCGATTGCTCCGTAAGGCGATCTAACTGTTGGAAGGGTTGGTTGTCTAAGATTCAGAGATGAGTAGAGGCAATACGGTTCTATAGAACTTTATTAGAAGTTTTATTGACAATCCAAGATACTCAAGAAGTGAGAATACCTAACCATCATACGCATACGTTGGCCATTACAACATTGAAAGCGTTCTAAACCGACTTTAAACTTAATTTAAGTCCACAGTTTTCCACAGAATTTAGACAATCTCCAGCGACAGGATCAAGCTGAAAACTCATTTCAATTCTACAAACTAGCTGAAAAAAAAATGTTTAATCAAATGTGTAGGCACATGACCACTTTTTCCATTTCGAGGCTGGAGCATTGTGGAAAATTCTAATTTATTGAGTTTACGCCCATTTTTGCCCAGTTGCTGAATCCGCGCAGCAATCCCACTCCGCCCCATACAACAGCCGTGTGACCATAACCAAATTCTAGAACTAAAAAAAAAAGGAAATTTAACGAAAAATTGCACCACTCGTTTTCGACAAATGAAATTTTCACGTCGCTGATGAGCCAGGCAGGCTGGCTGGCAACCTAAAACACGCATCCCCGGGCGCCGAACGGAACCCCTTTCGGATTTACCACACAAACATTTTGGCATGTCCTACCAAAAAAAAAAAAAAGAAACAGATTAAAAACTTGCAAAAATTTTAATGGAATTTTTTCTACTTTTATTTTCACTCTCACGCTTTCTCTGGTGTCATTCTGGGACATCGTCGTTGGCGTTGGCGGTGCGGAAATTGTTGTCCCCTTTGATTGTCAAGCGTCGGTTTACACACATAAATGTCACATCAGCATATAAAAGTATGCAAGTGTGTGTGTTTGGTTTTTTTTTGTTTTGGGTGTGTAGGTGTTGACAACAGTTGACGAAACATTTACAACAACAAAAAAAGTGTAAGCTTAGTTGAGTTAGTCCCTGAGCTGGCAAATTTAAGGGGCAAGGTTTAATTTGAGAATTTGTTTAGAGTTTGACCTTAGAAGAAGTAATTACTTACTTTCGGTAATTTCTAAGGCTCAAGAGGGAGAGGTTTTGCCAGAGTTTTATGCTATTTGTGTTTATCTATTTGCAGTATGCTTATGTAAGTACAGGAACCACAATTGTTTATGTATTCACTTTAAGAGAGAAGAGAGATCATGGCATCCGGCTCGAAGGACCAACTTGATGTGGGCAGTAAAACTCAGAAAAAAATCAAGCACTTCTTATACTAAGCTAAAAATTTGTACTTTATAAGAAACCTGCTTGTGCTTGACCTTAGTTTGTATTCATTGCAGATCAGGCTAAACGATTTAAGCCCTTAAACACTGCGAAAGCATGTTACTGAGTTAATGAGTACTTGGAAACACCCTCACAACTCGAGTTCTCGACTGCACCTACGACATTCCAGGAAGTGACAGAAATCGTCAAAGGCCTAAAAGGCTCCAGCATTATAGCAAAGGAATATATACCGATACTGACATTCTGTTGGACTATCTTATAAGGATCGGAACTGCTGTGTTACCTGTTAAGAGACGAATGCTTAGGACTTTTCCTCCAAAGAGACCTGATGGACCCCCTCGCAGGAAACCTAGCAGGATACTAGGTATATTATATTAGAATAGTAGGTACATACATTCAGAAAAAGAAAACCGTGTCAATGGTACAGTTAGTACGAAAATGCTCGATTCAAGTACAAAATTCTTTTCCTAAGTACGATTGTTTAAATACCTAATTCAAGACTGTTTTGGAAATTGTAAAATATATTTCAAAATTTTTAAGAATTTTTTTGATCACTCTTTTTGGTTGTTATGGTCTTAAGTCAAACCCAAAACACAAGTAATAAATGTTCTATCTTAAAGTTCAGTAAGCTCTGTCAACCCAAAAACATTCTAGAAGCGAGAGCGTAAGTTAAAGTTGGCCCTGCCCCACTGCGAAATACCCGATACGCAGGGCAATTGGTGTTTAATAAAGTCATGCGGCTCAGATAAGTATGCAACGTTTTTTTAACTCTGTCATTTATTATCCGATCTTAATGAAAACTTGTGAGATTGTAGATATTGGGCATTAGTGTATATGCCCAATACTGCAAAATCTGAGCTCGATATTGTAAAAAATGTAGGAGATATTCAACTTATCTTGTTGCGGGAAGGGGCGTGGCCAAAATTTGAAATAAAACTTGGTCTGCCTGCAGACTATACTGGTCACTAGTTGGTGGCTCTAGCTTTTCTAGTCTATAAGATCTAGGTGTTTATACAGTCAGACGAACAGACTGACTATATCGTCTCGACTATTGATGCTGATCAAGAATATATATATACTTGTTGCTGTACTTGCCTGTTACATACATTTGCTCAACTTTAGTATACCCTTTTGAATCTTCAAGTAATGGGTATAAAAATATAAGAGTACCCAGTAGCCAGTAGAAATACTGTAGGTAAGAAATTAACCATCACTTCATAACGGAAAGGTTTAAACCAGTTGGGAATTGAAAGAACAGATTCGCTTAAAAACAAGGCTGTAAACCTTTAAAATTATCCATGAAGTTCGGTCTGGGGGTTCGAACCTATTGTAAAATCCAAGGTTCGGTTCGCGGACCGGTTCTTGGAACCCCTGAAAACATATTCTGGTTTGAACCTTGGTTCGCTTGCACATAAAAGGAAAGTTTGACTTTTGATTTATTAATACGTTGAAAATGAAACATATATACATACCTTCTATCCAAAAACTTAATCATAATGATCATTGCTTAAGTTACTTCAATTATCAAATCCATTAGATGACATTAACAGCTTTATAAATGTATATGCATTAATATAATATATATATATGTAAAGCAGGTTGCCTTTGTATGTGAAATTTCACAGATTTGCTCTCTTACTAGGTCATATGTCTCCATATAAGCGTGGTAAAATCTTGTGTTCAAACTAGCTATCATGCTATATCTTGGCACTTTACATCAAAAATCCTCCACACTTAGTTAAAAATGCAATCGTTTGTACTAAAATCTCCAGAGATTTTCAATATTTCCCTGGCTGTAACGTTGACGTTGAAAATCATTTTCTCATTTTCCGAAAAAGTGGTCCGGTTCGGTTTCAGATTCGAGGAGTCAAAAATGTAAGGCTCCTGGTTCATGTTTCGGTTCGCGAACCCCGGTTCGGTTCCGGACCGGTTTGCAGCCTTGTTTAAAAAGAACGATTTCCGTTAAGCACTTTTTAGAGCTACCATTATAAGACTAATATGTATCTAACTTATATGGTGATTGAGCTAATAACTTGCCCTCCTTGAATTATACATTATTCTGATAATATGATCTTGATTCAAAGACGTTGGTTTTTATTCTCAATTAAATTTACAGCCGTTTTTCTGTTATAGAATATTTTGTACTCAATTTAAGTACACCCTTGAATCTTTACAATTTGTCTAAAACGGTATAAATTCTATACCATTTGCTCTTGAACGCCGGGTGGCGTTTTGTTTTCTGAATGTAGGGGTTTATTTATAGCGAATCCTCTTTCAATCAGCAATTTAAGCAGTCTGACCAAATCAATTCAACTTAAGGCACAAAATATGAGCTATCTATGAGAAAAATTATTTAATCTTTAAAAGTATTCTCGCATTTGCGAGTACATATGTGTACTGCAGGTTTATGGCATAACAGCTAACTCGCACCTGAATCTCATAAGGATTCTGTTGGCCAAAATTCTAAGACGCATAACCGGAGCTCATTGTTACATGAGGATGAAAACAATCGAAGAAATCCTTCAAGTCGCTAAGGATGGCGACGCTATTCATAAACAAGCCCGCGACTATAAGAAGAGACTGCCTGCCCACCAGAGTGGGGATTTTTTCAACTTGATTGAAAGTTTAAAGCTAAAAATTGATCAACTTAACTTTTTAGAATGATCTGAAGTTTAAATATGTAACTATTTAGTTGTTCGGAGAAGTTGAATTTCAATCATGCCTAAAATCAACTTGAACAAATTCAACTTGACTAAATTTAGCTATTGTAAAGTTGATTTAACTAGAATAGTGACATAATAGATATTTATCTACAACTCGGCTTTCAAACAGTTCATCAGAAGTCCTGCTCGATCTGGGGGTGTTTGCCAATGTTGCGAAAGACAACATTCTTTCTACTGGTCCAGACGAGGGCATACGAGTATTATATTTGACGAATCTTTTCTTCATGATGGGATATTTGTCTAGCGAACTGAGGCTCTTTTCCCTCTCGGATAAAAATTGATCCATTATAGAAACGGACAGCCCGCTTTGCGAATTAAAGCAGTTCATATCATTCGGGTCCGAATCAAACTCGAAGAAGTCATTTTTGAAGTGTTCTTCAGTCTCGACTTATGATGCGTCGATTTCGAGGTTTTGGACTACTGCCTTTTTAAAGAGTCCCAAGCAGTGTTGCTGTTTTTCCGGATCGACACATCCTAACCAGGATGTCTTGAAGCGCGGATGAGTCAATGCGGCAACAACACTGAGACTGCGTCCGTCGATAAAGATTCATGTTTTTCGAAAAATGTTCCATTAAAGAGTGCACAGATTTTTTATACTCTGTACCGTAGGTACATAGAGTATTATAAGTTTGTGCAAAAGTATGTAACATCCAGAAGGAAGCATCTCCGACCCCATAAAGTATATATATTCTTGATCAGCATCAACAGCCGAGTCGATATAGCCATGTCCGTCTGTCCGTCTGTCCGTCTGTCCGTATGAACGCACAGATCTCAGAGATGGTAAGAGATATAGGTTTGACGTGTATGGGACATATGCTTCTTATGTCTGCAGGCAGATCAAGTTTATTTTCAATTTTGGCCACGCCCCCTCCCGCCCCCGCAATTTAGAAAAAACGTCATATCTCCCACAGTTTTGAAGATAGATGGCTTGTTCCTTCTGGACATATTTAGTTATTAGAATAACTTATCGATCCGCCAAAGGAATGAAGAAGATCGGATGAACGGTTTTCGAGTTATGATTAAAAGACAACATTTCTTGGTACAGAGTATGTTATAGTCGGGCTTGACCGACTTTCTTTCTTGTTTTGAGTTGATTTCATCCATTTTTCTTGTTTAAATCAAATTGAATTTCATCTTCTTAATACAAAACAAGTTGAAAGTGTAACTATGATTGAAATTTTCAACTTAGTTGAAGTCAATCAACTAAATTTAGGTTGAAATTAGTCAAAGTTGATTTGAGTCATGTTAAGTTATAGTTAGTTTTAAGCATGTTAATATTTATCAACTAAAATTTTAGTTGACTAATCAACTTAATACAAATTTTAATCGATTGATGCCCACTCTGCTGCCCACTCAAGCCACCTTGCTTGTAAATTACTGCGGACTCGAAGGAAGCAAGGAAAGACTGAAAAGTTAACAACGAATGGACTTTGATAAGAGGATAACTTAAATATTAATCAAAAAAGAAAGTTCAACGAAAGTGTATGCACAGCTTGCATTTTGATGCTGCTACTGCGCTGCTGCAGTTTCTGGGACACCCTCGCTTTTGTTTAAACAAATCATATAACAGTTTTACAATATCTTATCGGATATCAGAATTATCAGAATATCAAGAAAAAGTTTAAGAAAGCAAAATGACTTACAACATCCGGCTCGAAGGACCAAACTGTTGCAGCTGTTGAGTTAAATGGCGGCTCAGTCTCTCACTCCCACAGAATAAATACACAGATTTTCTTATCAAAAAGTATACGATTATATTTATTAACCGCTCATATGCCCAAACTTAGCAAAAACAAAGTACATTAACATATAACCTATGAAAAACTACCAAATATGTACAAAAATGTTCTTCAAAGTTTTTATTTACATGAAATTGAACCTACAACTGAGGTAGCTAAAGCTATGAAACCTTTTTATCGAAGACTACCACCTACAGTTTACCCCTCACATAGAAACTATTCCAAACTTGCAATTTCTCCAGCTCGGGCAAAGGTTTAAATTCCAACTCTTCGCCAATATTAAGACACAGCACATTCGTCTCATTCTCTAGGGGTGCGAATTTCAACGATTTAATACTCTCACAATTGGGATCACCATGGGCAGCAAAATTGGTCCATATATCCACCATGGATGAGATGACCTTATGCTCGGGTGAGTCAGGCGCCGACTGATGTGACAACATGCTGTGGAATATGTAGCACAGATCATCACCATGGCACACACCTCTCATCTCATGACCACAGAGCACAATCCTGATGGCATTGCAAAGCTTAGAGTCGTAGTCAAAGCGATAGAGATAGGTGGGAGCACTGCCCTGACGCACACGGGACAGAGCTGTACGATAAATGGGATGCCAGAACTCTCGATAGGATTCCATTTCCAGGAATTTCATCATATTGGCCTGATTGCACGACTCCTCGCCAAAGTAGGCACGCTTTAGTTGCAGGCCAAAGTTCTCACGCACTTTGGGATCCAGATTCGAGCCCAAGTCTTTGGGTAACATATTCTGACAGTTACCCACCTCATCTAGGGTGGCCGGACGACGGGTGACCTCTGGAAGAGGAGAGAGAAAGTATGTGAGGAAAACTTGTTTAATATGTGACAGGTAAAAGATTTTGAAGCGGGACGATCCAGACTGAAGTTTGGAGATATATAAATCCACTTTTCATTATCTCATAGCTAGCCTTTACTATGCCCTAGCAGCGCAATTGTTTTTGTAAAGCATCGATACATAGGTCGTTCACATTCTTCTATATTTACCTGGATAGAAGAGCAATCCCTCGAAACTGGTGCCGCCAAACATCATGGGCACTCTCCGACTCCAGGTCTGCTGCATCAGTTCATAGGGTGGCTTATCAATCACTGTGTGTTCCGTGGTATACGGTTCTATAACCGGACCAAAGGCAAAGAGCACTCGATGGTGTTTCTCATCTTTGCTCAAAACTGTAGCCGAGGCCTTGACTATATCCCCACCCTTGGCCTCACTTAAGAATTCATGGATCTCTCGATCCTTATTATCGCCAGTGTAGCCCAACTTTTGGGCCAAACGATAGGCCCAATCATTGCGCGGCGGCTGAGCCCAGGGACATAGAGCACTGCCCGACATCACAATGGCTTTGTGTACCAGACCCTCGGTCTGTGGACTCAAGGTGAGATAGTGTGTCGAGGCTCCACCGGCACTCTCACCAAACAGGGTTACATTATTGGGATCGCCTCCGAAAGCCTCTATATTTTGCTGGACCCAGCGTAGACCCATAATTTGATCCTTTAGGCCGGCATTGCCGGGCACATTTAGCTGTGGATCATCGAGGCTTAGAAAGCCTAGGGCACCCAGACGATAGGCGACCGTGACCAGCACCACATCTTTGGACATGAAAAAGTCCGGACTGTACATATCACGTGAGGCTTCACCCACCTGAAAGCCGCCGCCATAGATCCACACTAAGACGGGACGCGGCTTGTCGGGTTGTAGCTATAAGGGAGAGTTGGAATTAGTTAAGATATGCCATTCCTGCTACTTTTACTTCCACTCACCTCCTTGGCATACACATTCAGATAGAGGCAATCCTCAGATCCGGCATACTTCTTGAAAAACATGTGTGTCTGTATGGGCTTGTCGGCCACTGTGGTGCAGTCCAGTTCACGATCCCATGGCTCGATGGGCTCCGGTGCTCTAAAGCGCAGCTCGCCCAGCGGGGGCTTGGCAAACGGTATTCTCTCGAAACTGTAGTAGCTGCCACCCCAAATGGTGTTCCGTTTGACGCCACGCACTGTGCCCAGTTTGGTCTTCACCACCGAGTAGATGGCTGTGGTCAGTCTGCGCTGTTCGTACTTGAAACTGAGCACCCTGTAACGGAGAGAAAAATGTGTAACAACACTTCAATTGAAACCTGATGGCCGCGTACGCCAAATTGCCGGCTGGGCAATTTCAATGTCGTCGCCGTTTTATTTATATATGTATATTTTCGTTTTGTTTTGAAAGTCTTACGAATTGTCAACGCCTGCTGACCAACCTTAACACTTCATCGCTTAGCATGCATGACCAGTCTTCTATCGCTATTGTTGGTTGCCCTCTTCTTCTTCGGCTAATTGGTTTTGCATTGTTTAAGTTAATGCATTTAATGGCTTATTTGTGTAGTTTTCCACTGCGCACCTTCGGTTTAATCGAATATTTTGTATTTGTCGGATGCACTGACATAGTTTTTTATGCACTCCACACGACGGCATACAAATCGCCGATTTGAGAGAAGCGCAAAGATTCAGCGTAAAGATTGGGCATGTACGTGTCCAATGTGGAATGGATTGATGGGACAATACAACAAGATAATTATTTGACACATTACAAGATTGCACATTTCGAGAATGCACAAAACTTGGCTCACCTCAATTCACTGTTGTTGAATCGACTCCGAAAGAAACGAAAACTTTAGTGTCTTGGACTGGATGTACAAGGTGAAGTAAACTACATAAAGTTTTTGAAACAGCGTTCGCTTGTAGGAAAAAAGCGCTGAGGAGCAAACAACACCACTAGAGCTCTGTCCTACAAGCAAGCGCTTTTTAGATGGTAAAATCTTCTTGGCGCTTACATCCGATATAAGTTTTTTTAATAAAAGTTTTCTTGTATCCCTTAGCCTAAAAATAAGGGAATATTTCATTCCTTGTCTGCTGTGGGTTGTTGTTGCAATATCTGCAAACTAAATTTCGAGGCTTTGCTGCATTCAGCGTCATGATCACCACTGAGCGTTATCTAGAAAGCTCATCTTTGGTGTAGTACATGGTGGAATACTACCATTACTTTTCAATAATTTGATTTAGTTTGTCTTTCTGGAAAGATTGTGAGAGGCTTGAGAAAAATGTTCGTACCTTCGTACCCTACCGGCCAACAAGTGGAGTTTATACCAAGGAATAAATCAACAAACAAACAACGAATAAGCCAAGTTAAAATATTAAGTTCAATGTTTATAAACACTTAAAAGACATTCATGATATAAACAGTCCAAACGCATACGGAAAATCATTCAATAGATATTTTTATACTCTGTACCGTAGGTACATAGAGTATTTTAAGTTTGTGCAAAAGTATGTTACATCCAGAAGGAAGCATCTCCGACCCCATAAAGTATATATATTCTTGATCAGCATCAACAGCCGAGTCGATATAGCCATGTCCGTCTGTCTGTCTGTCTGTCCGTATGAACGCACAGATCTCAGAGATGGTAAGAGATAGAGGTTTGACGTGTATGGGACATATGCTTCTTATGTCTGCAGGCAGATCAAGTTTATTTTCAACTTTGGCCACGCCCCCTACCGCCCCCGCAATTTAGAAAAAACGTCATATCTCCCACAGTTTTGAAGATAGATGGCTTGTTCCTTCTGGACATATTTAGTTATTAGAATAACTTATCGATCCGCCAAAGGAATGAAGAAGATCGGATGAACGGTTTTCGAGTTATGATCAAAAGACAAAATTTCTTGGTACAGAGTATGTTTTTTAAACCCTGTTCCCATTTATAAAAGGGATCAAGAAGTTGTGCGAATGTATGTAACAGGGAGAAGGAAACATTTCCGACCCCATAAAGAATATATATCACCAAAAAATCGTCAGATGCTAAACCCAAAAACCCGTCAGAGGCACAATTTTCAAGTTAGAGACTCGTTGTTTAATATACATCAAGCAAGGCTCAATATCTATATATTTTGAGAAGAACAATCAACCGCTAAAAGAGACTTTCAGGATGACCATTTAATATGTTACAAAGCTGGTTAAATTGAAATTTAAAAATTCTCAAACAAATAAATGAAAACAAATGAGCAGAGTATTTTGTAGTCTTACACAGAAAAAGAAAATTTGAAATCAATCCGAAACAGGATTGAAAGCAGGGTAATCCCGGAGCAGGCTCCGTTTCTGATCCTGTTTTTTGGGACATAAAAAAAAATGGGGAAGGAAATCAATTTGTTCCGTGATTACCCTGTTTCCAATCCCGTTTCAGATTGATTTCTTTTTTCGGTGTAATTGATTTCTGATTTGTCATCATGTACTGCTATGTGCCAGCTTATGTGACAGATGGTGCTAAATATGTAGAAGAAGTGCCCGGCCGAGATTTGTAATGTTTGTAACATTGACCCTGATAATAGTTTGACAAATAATAAAATTTTAAGCCTAATTTTTATGAAGCATTTTGACTCATGATGTGAGATGTAAGATGTGCTTAGTGTGAAAAGCCTATTTAAAACCATTTCGTATTTTCACGTCTTTTTGTTCCAAATAAGATTAAAAGTTTGAGCCTTGACTGTCTTTAACTCAAAAAAACAAATATTCCACTAAGTAAATATATTCTTGATAAGCATGAACAGCTCCGCCCGACTGTCTGCCCATATGAAAAATCTGATCTCTGAGATGTATGGAATTAAAACGTTTGCTCGCCGAAATTTGGAAAAAGGGCATATCTCTGACAGTTTAAACTAGAAAGCTAAGCTAGCTTCGTCTGTGCCGAAGTTTTTATACCCTTGCAAGTGTTCGCTTAAATATTTTCAAAAAATACTTTTTCCCATTTTCCGACCGATCGTTCGTATGGGAGCTATTTGATATAGTCATCCGATTTAGACAAAAACTTGTTGAATTATGTTAAAGCATGAGAAACAAACAAATACAAAATGGCAGGATGCTACCATTAAAAACAAAAAAGCTTTTTTAACTAAGACTGTTTTTCAGACCTATCTTTTGTATGGCAGCTATACCATATAGTTGTCCGATTTTAATTAAACTTAGTAGAATTATAAAAAAACATAGAAAACCTACGATTACAAAGATTGGAGACGTTTCCATTGAAAAGAAAAAAGTTTTTCATACTAAAACTAGTTTTCCGACCGATTGTTTTTATGGGAGCTATGAGGTATAGTCATCCAATCCGGTCGGTTCCGACATATTAGTAGTGTGCAGCAAAAAGAAGACTCTGTGCAAAATTTCAGCTCGATAGCTTAAAAACTGAGGGACTAGTTCGCGTAGAAACAGACAGACAGAAATATAACAGAAATATATATAGTTCATGGGGTCGGAAATGAATATTTTTATGCGTTGCAAACTTCTGGGCAAAATATATTATAACCCTTTGCAAGGGTATAAAAATAAAAGGTTAGGTTCTTCTGGACACAAAATGTTAATTTGTTAACATGAATGTTAGTGCTCTTTCAATAAGCGTATGGAATGGCTTTTAAGCAAATCTAATAATGGGTACATCAAAATCAATCAAGCAGACTTTATTCTCGATTGCTCATAACTATACCAATCCTTTTACCGATCGATAAATAATACTGATCTCTAAATATGTCATTTATCTATAGCCACTTATCCTAGAACTGTGGGTGTTTTGATGTATTTTTTTTCGGGGTCGGGCAGGAGCTAGGCATAAATTTAAAATTAAGTCGATTTGTTTGTAAGTTTAATAAGTTTATGAAAATATTTTTCATTCATGGGATACATTTGCACCAACTTTATATACTCTGTTTACCTTTGGTACAGAGGATAAAAAGTGCAAATTCTGGTAAATCAAAAGAATCCTATTGCTGCCAAATCATTCAACTTCGAAATGTGTAAGACGCTGTGATTTTTCCACAACAACTCGTAAAGTCTCAATACATATTTCATTCCTTCTATCAAGTTAACTGAAACTTTGGACCCTGATAAGGTAAGGGGTACTTGAATTTTATAATACTGAGTAAAAGTGAGAGGCTAGATTTAATGCTAGGTAGGAAGCCTCGACCAAAACTTAAGCAAAATTTTGGTCACAAAATGTAAAATATAGATGGTAAATTTTGTTGTTTATTTAGATTCTAAAAAAGAATAGAATTACCATTTGTCACATATGTTTTCCTATGGCTAACAATGTGCCCAGTTACTTATACTTGTTTACAGATAATTGTTATTTGTGGACTTTTAATATGTGGCAACAAAAACACAGCAAGCCAATTAATCAACTTCTGCCGGTACACAGTCCATGTTGATTTCAGGTGACAGAAAAATAGATTTGCTAAATAGGCATGACATGGCAACTTTCTGCGTTATACAAAAACTCACGTTTTTATACGGATTCAATTTTGAATAAACTGACCAAATTGACATATTATTGTAATCTGTTTTAATAACATGTTAGTGATTTCTGTTGTTCTTGTAGCTTGACGGGCAAATGTTATTACAATTTCTGAAAGTACTCGCAATTTAATCTACAAAACACTTGTCATAATAAGGCGGCTTTCTATTTATATACATTTCAGTGGCATGTGGTATAAGATATGCTAATCAATCCAGTTCCAATTAAGTATCGTAATTTACAGAAATGATCACCAAAATAAAAAAAAGTACTTTTGAAATGAAGTAAATCATTTAATTAAATTGAAACAAGTTAAGCTCACCGACTTCTGAGCTTAGGAACAACTAAAAATGGTGGTTCCCGGCTGGTACGGTTCATGCGACCCATAAAACTCCAACCGAACCGGTTTGTAAGGGGCTCGTTTCTGCACCGGTTGGGAGTGGTATAAAGTGGTTTGAATAACTAAATAACATTTCTTGGAAAACCTCAAATGCTTGAACAATTGAATTAATTTATCCACAAAAAACGTAAATCCAATTGATATTTCAACCGCATGCAATTAACACAATTGTGCAGCAATAATTTATTTCAAAACTACCAACTACCGATGAAATTGTTAATAAACCGTTTCGCATGCGTGGAAAACGTGCAAATAATAACAAAAAACTAATTTGACAACAACAAACTGCAGTCGAAACATTGCTGAAATTATGAGGAAAACAACAAATGCAAAACCAAACCGAACAACACTAATTTTATGCAAAAAAGGAGAGAAAAAAAACACAAAACAAGCCAGCGGCAAAGTTTGCGCAACAATTTCACCGCAGCAACATTTGCAAATGCATTTGCATACAGATGTATTATGTATTTATGGACGGCGGCTTGCCACATCCAGAGACCTCAAAACCCAGAAATCTTTTAATGCAGATTACAGGAAACTCACTTAAAGGTCAGCTTAAGCATATCCATAAATCGCGTTGTCATTTTGATTGTTTATCCAGCCACTCTTTCGCTCTTCGCACTATTGTTTAGCACCAAAATTATTGAATACCAACAAATTTCACAGCTGAATGCTTTATTGTTGGGGTTATAAAGCGTGGAGAAAGTGTCGCGCGAATGCTTCACCAAATGTTTTGCTGTTCACCACGCGGCCGGAATTGTGGAAAAGTACGCCCGAATCTTTTTAGGAAATGACTGCGCCAACAATCAAGCGCTCTTCACGAGAGTGCGCCACAGACTGATTCAAATTGCGCGATCGCGAAGACAAGCCGAAGACCAGTATGGAGAGAGAGACCTTCTCTATTTTGCAACCTAACGGAAGCGGATTCCAAACAGCTGTTAAAAGTCGTTGCTCTCTCCACAGGTGGGCGGGCAGTGCTTGTTTTGATTTCACAGTTACTGAGTGAAAAGCTTTGCTTGACAGCGTAGAAAGCTTACGCTAAAGCTTGCTGTTATGTTAAGTTTAACAGCATGTGTAGAACGCCACTATTTTATCTTGGGGATCACAGTGGTGGATCATCTGATAAGTTTTTCACTAGAAAATTTGTTTGTACAGAGTTTTAGTTTAAAGTTGAAAACAAATACGAGGATGCGGATAAGTTGAGACGTTAAAAACTTTAACTGTGTAATCGATTGAAAATGGAGCATATATATTTGTACAGGGTTGCCCATATTCGACGGACCCATCTGGCAACGCCATAACTTTTGACAGAGATGTCAGATCGCTTAATGACATACCGCGTTTGAAGCGTCAGTCCAAGCAGATTTTTACCATGGAACAATACACGCCACGCGAGCGCTCTGAAATAGTTGAAATTTACATTCAACAGAACAAGTCAATTGTGAAAACTCAACGTGCTTTTAAAAAATTAAAATTTCACATTGAATGGGACCGTAAATAAGCAAAATTGCCGTATTTACGCCACTGAAAATCCTCAGGAGATTCAAGAAGTGCCTCTTCATGACGAAAAAGTCACAGTTTGATTAAGATTGCCAACCGCCAAATTTTTTTTTTTCTTTGATTTTTTTAAAAAAAACATGGGTCCGTCGAATATGGGCAACCCTGTACTTTGAATGTGTTGAAACTAAAACTGGCTTGTTGGTTTTAATTGAGAATTAGAGATGGGCGCTGTAAAGAAATTTTGATACCGACACGAGCTATCCCGTTTCGACCCCGAACCAAAATTATAAATTCAATAAAATAGCTCTATTATACAAAATTATCGAAAAAAATAGAGAAAAGCTAACATCGGCTCGGCCGAAGTTTGTATACCTTTGCAGCAAGTTTTCTAACTAATTTGAAGGACATATCCACTGAAAACAACCAAGTTTTTCCCAATAAGACTATTTTTCTGACTCTACTTGTGTAAGACAGCTATACTATATAAATGTCCGATTTCGACCAAATTTGGCAGAGTTATGTAGAAGCATTAAAAACTAGTAAATACGGAGTTTGGAGACGATTCCATAAAAAACAAAAACGTTCTTCTCACTAGAACTAGTTTTTCGACCGATCGTTCCTATGGCAGCTATATGTTATAGTCATCCGACACGGCCGGTTCCGACAAATGTACAGCGTATTTGGACCAGAAGACTTCCTGCAAAGTTTGGTGGCGATAGCTTTGAAACTGACGGAGAAGATAGCATAGAAACAGACTGACAGACGGACATGACTATATCGACTCAGCTCGTCATGCTGATGAAGAATATATATACTTTATCTGGTTGGAAATGCGTTCTATGTGTTACACACATCTTGACCATTTTAATATACCCTCTGCAAGGGTATAAAAATATTTCAGCTTATTAATGAAGAAATGAACTGTTGAAAATAATTTTAACATATCAATAATGAATGATTAATGAAACATTCTATAAGTGTGCCCGTTTTTGAATTCCCTTGTTAGTTTGCAAAAAATAATGCAAGTTTAAAATAATGCTTACATATAAATATTCCATTTATTTATGAAATATAAAAACTTTTAAAAATTTCTTTTATAAGAGTGCCCGTATTTGAATTTCTTTGCTGGCTTGCAAATTTTTGCATTCGATTAGTTCGATAAAGAACTTTTCGATAAATCGTTCTCATTAATGTGCAGCATGGCTAGTTGTGGCGAATGAAAAGAAATCGGGACCCGATATATTTCAGGATTTTACATTAAGCTCGTTCCGTTCCGATCCCAACCTATAATTTTTGTTTCAATCCCGTCCCGCCCGTAATCCCAAATTGGTTATCACTCCCTTTTAACTCTTTTCGGTATTGATTAGATTAAAAGTAAACACAAATTTTCCATTTCATTTGTGAAACATTCGGCTGAATTCAAAAAACAAGTCCAATATTTTCTACGTTTTCAAAAAATGGCGAAACTCTAGCTTATTGTAAAGAAAAGTGTCTTTATTAAAATGTATATATCTTGAGTTTTCGCTGGTGGATTTTAAAATGGTCAAATATACTTGACAGACAATTGAATGCCATATGTATTAATAATTCATGCATCACATTGAAATCCTTTGGGTAACTGCGACTTCATTAAGGTGTTTATCAGCTAACTTTTCTCTAAATTGTTCACATCAATAAAACATTGTAAAATTCACATAAGAATTTGGGGTCACCCTTATTAAATAGTTTATTGTAACTGACTCGTACTAGACCAATCCTAATACGCTTATGAAAGTGCAAAGTCACAGCTAAAAATTGCACTTCTCATTAGTATTAATTTAACAAAGGTGCGATTTTTTTTGATTTTGTGCATTAACTATGCCTAGCTAACCTTTTTTAGACGTTGAATCAGTTAGTTTTAGTTCTGGAATGCTAGAAGACGAGACAAAATGATGTCTGCCAGGGAAATTTGCTTCTTGCTGAGGTCTCAATTTTAATTTATTGTTTTAAGTAAAAACTTTTCACAACAATTTATTTTTATTTAGTTTGCTTTTGTTAATCTCCCTGTGTTTTGTATCGAGTGATGATGTGCCTTCAGCCGAAGCAGATGCCGTAATTACTGAGAGAGAACCCAACTTTACCACAGCTGAGGACTTAGAATTTTAATGGAAATCAAATAAATTTAAAAAAAAATACTAACGCAAACTAGTTTTTCTCATACCACCCTTTGTGTAACCGCATTATGGACTTTTATTTCAAAGTCAAGTTCAGAGTCACAGGCTACTTGTTTGTTGAACGTATCTTTGCTACATACTGACATAGGTTAGTGTGTAATTCATGTACTGTATGTCTGTATGAACTATTTGCTTTAGCTTTATTCCATCAAAGTACAGGGCACTGCTCTCATTTAATTGTGGTTGGTGATTAAAAAGCTTTTAGCAAGTCGACTTTTAGATTGCTTTAGTTTTTTTATATTTTATATAGTTAAATTAAGTTTTATCAAGGCTGTAATGACTCAGCTAAAATTTTATGTCTATAGTTTTGACGAATGAAGAGAAGTTTGTGGTTCTATTACATATGCGAACGCGCCTTCAAGTTTCTTTGAACAACAAGTAGGAAAGTCGAACCTAAAAAACCGACCTGCTTTGTTCGAAACATATCGCAAACCTCCCTTCACTTGTGGTAACATATTTGATATTTCTGGAGTCCATTCTGAAAAAGTGAATTTTCCTAGTTCCACTGACGAATGTTTCTCACGTTCACATGCGAATGGTCAAAGTTAATCTAAAGTAAACAAAGATCAGCTGGTAAGCTTGTTTTGATACGTGATTGCAAATTTAAAGTTAAATTGCCCTTAAATATTTCACTTAAATGGATTTAGCTGCGTTGCTGCTGATTTGCTAGAAAAATCAAGAGTGCATATGTCAACTGCTAGAGTGCGAGTACCATTTCGATGCTTTGATTATGGCATGATTCAACAAGAGAGGTAAGGTGGCATCTGAGTGAGTTCTCTGCAAACTACCTTCACGTTCAGTGCTGTGCGTACTTTTGTAGCGTAAGCTTTTGGCAAGAGTGCGCATCACAATGACACCGCCACACCTTGTATTGTTGCATCATGGATTATGTGGTTCCAACGGAAAAAACAAATTTTGAGAACAATCAGCTGTTCTATTGATGGCACTTGGACTTATCGATAGAAAATCTAGCCTTTTACCGGGAAAAAGCTAAGAAATGCCCGGGCGAATGTCAAAAATAGTCACACTGATGTGATCATCTGCAGCGAATGGATTTCCGAATGGACGTTTATCTCTTATGAGGATATAAACAAACGGAATGAGGTCATTCAGCTCATCCAGCGAATGACCTCAAGATTGTGCCAGTGGAACAGGGGTATTAATCGTGGTACAAATTGTTCTCCTAAGATGTCAATATAGACATAAATAGACAATATCCAACTGGCGAAATAATGTCAGAAAATCGATCAAGACCAATCAGATCTAATCAAATCGATTAGCTCGTAACGTTCAATTTTAACCAAAGGTTCAGCCATGGGAAGGGTCGTGGCAAAATGTGTGCCGAAAGTTCGCAATTTGGACAAAATTCAGCACTGTGTTGTGATGGCCCAGGAGCTAAAGGACTAATGGACCTAAATTTGCACCAGGGGGTCTTAATTGGCCACGAATCAGGGTATTATGGATATAAGGTGGAAAACAAAGCTTAATCTCAATCTCAATAAAAGCTGCCGCTTGAGCCAAGACCGAAAACATCGAGCCAAGCTCAGTCGATGTAAAGGGTTTTGCTCATTTTGATCTTTGATTTCAGAGGGGGTGTTGCACCATAAGTTCTTATCTTATCAATTAAGAATATAACCTGCAAGTTAGCCGTAATTTGCATAAGGCTATCCTTCAAATATGCCCGGAATAATGGGAAACAACAAAATGGCTTTGCACCAGGATAACAGCACTGCTCACAAATCATTGCTTGTGGCCAAAAATAACACTCTAATTAAGCCGCAGAGACCGTATGCCCCTACCTGGTCTTATGTGACTATTTTCTGTTACCAAATTTAGCGAGTACGAAACTACATCACAATTGACCCAATAGAGACGACATCAAAGAAATAGCTAAACAAGATCTCAAAACAAAACAATTGTAAGTGCTTCGAGTATTGGAAGAATCTTGGGCTACATGGCAAAATGGCAGCACACCACCCGCCCAAACGACTGTGGGGCGCAACTACAAGTATACCAAGCAAAGAACACAAATTAAGGATTAAATACGTTGAGCTATTGATATTTTAAGCAGGGAGAAGGTTTCTGTGGAATGTTGGTACATTATGTAAAATCATTGTTTTAAAATTTATTAAAAATTACTTTGATTTGATTAAATCATACTATATTTACCGCTTTACTCTTCCGCTCATCTAAATAGGTTCGACACTTCTTTAAAAACTAAATTGCTATTACTCTTTCATAGACCTGTCGATATTAACTAATTACTTGTTATGTTTTTATTGAGGTATAACAATAATGAAACTAGAGAGCTTGCGGCCTTTAAAACTCTTAAATAAAATTAACAGTTTTTAATACAATTTGAATGGCAGAATTGTCAAATTGTCTGCTACTCGTAAGTACTTTTCGTTACTTTTGTCTGCTATGTTATAAACCAACAAGGCTTCTACTCAAACAATAAAAATACCAGTAAATTTAAACCAATTTAGTTGAGCGGCACTGTACTAGAGAAGAGAACTAGATGCGAAATGCAATAAAAGTGTATTGGTGAACACTTTTAGTCGCATAATAGATTAAATTGCGATGGTGCAATGGCGCAACATTCCATTTGCCTTTAATCTAATGGCCCCGAGTTACGAATCCCAAGGGGGTTTATGGATACAAATGGAAAATCACAAAATTGCCAATACTTTTTTTTACAAACCTCGGATATTGTTTTTGCTTACAAACTTTATGGGCTAAGAATTTCGTAATGTCTCAGTGATAAGCCCGTTGTCTTCCAATTAGGTTTCTGCATTCACATTGTTCTATTTCCCCTAGTACATTTTTAGGCAAACCTTTCCATAATTATAGTTTAAGCAATTTGTAGATTTGATTATTAACTCAAATTAACCATAAAATCTACCCAATTAACACTCTGCACACACCAGTTTGCACTTGAAATTAGTCACGCTATATTTAAGCATGTGATTTGTTTATCTATTAGACTCTACCAACATGTTCCAGTTGAAGAGTTTGTTAACAGTTTACCCGTTGCGATTATTTTGGTTGTTTGTTGGTTTATCTGGGCGAAATTCAAATGAGAGCCCAAACTGGTTATCGTGACGTAGGCAATACGAGTCTTACTCACTTTTGTATAAAGTCCCAGTTGGTTAGAGTCGAATATTTGCTTGGTCCACCATTTTTGTAGCTTATATTTCGTACTTTTCCCAAAATAATTAGAAGTTTCCTCATGGCTCAAGTGACAGCTAGAACAAAGTATCTACAATACTAAATAAAAAGTCACAAAAATGGTATTTTCTTTCATTTATTTCCAAATACAGTTCATTTTTTTTTTAATAAAATATGGATTTATGTTTTTTTTTCTGTTAAATTTCTTAGTTTCCTTTGCATCACAATTCGAAGCTTTAAGTAGCAAAAATTAGTTGCCTAAATCTTTTGTGCACAATTAAAAATGACACCCACTATTCTGACGGTCCTTCAATTCGCAGCGCAATTTCATTGATGTGGTGCCATTCCTGCCTAAACATTTTAAGTTGTTATTTATAATGATTTCATTTTATTTTTGTTAATTAAATTCTTTAAAAAATATCTAAAACTTTGGACTTGTTTTTTGTTTGTTTTTGTTGATAAACACTTAAAAAAGATACAAAATATGAATTACTTGTGTTACTAAATCTAAATAATGTAGGAATAAATGGTTGGTGTGCGACAGTTTTAATGGAAGCAAATCGAGTTGAAAGACTTAAAGTAATCTAGTTACAGTTTTTAGTCATATTAAATATGCTTGATATATGTAGACTTTTTTAGCGACACTTAAGAGGAACATTAAGAACATCTCAAATTCAGTGTTTTTCTTTTCTAATTTAGGTACTTTAGTTGCGACTTTGTTTCATTACATTTTTTGTTCCTAGACTTAGAGACAAGCAGCACGCACTAGTGTGGGGTGTTTATTGCTCAGATTAGGGCAGAAAGTGAGCGAGTGAGCAAAATATGAGCAACTGAAACAAGCGAGTAAATCCTTGACTTGGTCTTTTTTTTGGCTTAGTTGTTACATTCAGTTCAGTTTCGCATTCACTTTAGGTAGGTTACTCATTTGCTCATCTTTGTTCAGCTCGTCAGTTGCTCTTTTTTGCTTTGAGCAAATAAGTAATGTTTAAGAAACTGCTCAGTTAAATGAATAAAGTGAGCAACTGAACAATAAAGAGCAATTAAAGAATATTAGTTAAATTACTGTGTTGTTCTTTTTTGTTCAATAACTTAGAATTATTTTAAGTTGAGTTACTCTTTTTTGTTCAGTTTTTCAGTTCACCTCACAATTGCTCAGTAAATTCCTCTTAGAGCAAAAAACAAATGCATAAAGACTTTAGTTTAGTGAATAAACTGAGCAACTGAGCAAAGAAGAGCAACTCAAGAGATCTATTTTACTCAACTTCACTATTTTGTTCAGTTTTTCAGTTCCCCTCCTCCAATAGCAATTGATTGAGCAACTGAACAATAAGGAGCAACTCAATAAAGGGAGTAAGTCGTGTGTCAGGCTCTTTGTTGCTCACTTGTACACTAACGAGCGCTTTGTTTTTCATTGACGAGCTATTTTTGTTCAGTCTTTCGTATAATGTAATTCGTTCGCACTCTCGCTCTTTTTTGTTCAGTGGCTCTCACAATTGCTCAGTTAATGAATTTAAAGAGAGAGCAATTTAACAACTGAAGAAAAATACATGAAAGCTCAATTTAGTAGATAAAGTGAGCAAGTGAGCAAAAAGGAGCAGCTTAATAAAAGGAGCAAGTCGGTTGTATTGTTCTTTCTTGTTCAGTTGCTTACACACAAACCTTATTTGGCTCATTTCTTCACTCAGATTATATTTTTGGTCAGGTTTTCTCTTAAAATTAGCTCCTCACTCACTTGCTCTCTTTTGTTCAGTGTTTCACTAGCTCCAACAATTGCTCAGTTAATAAATTTGCCCTGAGCAAAAGAGAGAGCCAGATAACTTATATGTGAGCAACTGAACATAAAAGAGCATTATGTTACTTCACCCACTCACCAACAACCCTACACCAGCACGCGCCTACAAAAGATCAACCTTAACACACTTAAATAGAGTTTCGATTCGGAAAAACTTAACAACAATTACACATACATACACATACACATATATATATAGCTCTGGACTTACAAACTACAGTTTTGCAAACATAAAGCTAGTGCCGTCTATCATCTAAACTAGGCCTCGGCCTAATCCTTCCTCTCACAGCAGCTCATCGCGTCGAAAGAAACTCTCCCAGACCATCAGTTTCCTCAGTTCGGGCACATCGATAATACTCAACTCATCTGTAATGTTAAGGCACTTTAGCTGATTCTTCTCCATGGCTGAGGCAGCCACCGGTTGCCACAGCTCCGCTCGCTCTGGATCAAAGTTGGGATTGCCACAGGCAGCAAAATGTGTCCACAGTCCCACCAATTTCTCTATGCACTTGTACTCCCTGGTATGGATCTTCAGTTTCCGTGCCAGCGAATTGTAAAACAAATAGGAGAGATCATCGCCGTGGCAGGTGCCTCGCACCTTTTTGCCACAGCTCAGGATGCGCAGGTGATTGAAGTGCTTCGAGTCGAAATCGAAGCGGTATAAATAGGTGGGTGCCTGGGGGGCATACTCCAGGCGCGACAATACTGTGCGATAGATGGGAAACCAGAAATACTCGTGCGACACCATCTGCAGATACTCGTGCAGCGTTTCCAAGCTGGGCGTCTTCTCTCCATAGTAGCACTGTCTCAGCTGGTCGCCATATTCCTTGCACAGAGCACTATCCCGGTCCATGTTCAGTTCAATGGGCACCACATAGCGACAATCGTCCAACTCATTCAGACACTTGGGATTCGATTTGGTCTCCGAGTATAGCAGCAGCCCCTCATCGGAGACTCCGCCTATGATCATGGGTATGCTGTTACTCCAGGCGGTGCGCATCATCTCAATGGGCTTCGCGTGCACCACACAATGGTCGGTGACATAGGGTTCTATCACGGGTCCAAATGAGAAACCAATACGCTCCTTCTTCTCCTCATCAATGCACAGTTCACCGTTGGCTTTGATAATATCCGAGCCCTTGGCATTGCGCAGGAATTCCCATACCTCACGCTCGGCATTGTCGCCCGTGTAGCCGGCCTGGACGGCCAGGCGGTAGGGCCAGTTCCGTTGCGGTGTCACGGCCCAGGGTGAGAGTGTATTGCCCGACATGCAAATGGCCTTGTGGAAGAGACCGCGCGTCTGCTCCGTGATCATCATGTAATGCACCGAGGCACTGCCGGCGCTATCCCCAAAAATTGTTATATTCGCCGAGTCGCCGCCAAAGCGTGAGCAGTTGGCTTTGACCCAACGCAGGGCCAGTACCTGGTCCTTAAGGCCCGCATTGCCGGGCACATCAAATTCCGGATCTTCCAGGCAGAGAAAGCCTACAAGGCAGAAACGCAAAGTTGAATCACAGATTCCAAAAGATTCAATTGAATCTGGCTCACTCACCCAATGGTCCCAAGCGATAGTTAATGGATATAACCACCACATCCTCTCTCAACAAATAGTCCGGACTGTAGCATTCACGTGAGGCCTCACCAAACTGGAAACCTCCGCCATAGATCCAGACCATCACAGGCATGGGTTTTGTGGGATATAACTAAAGGAACGAACCGGATTAGCATGCCATTTCAGCTCTCACTTTCGCGGAACTCACATTCTTTGTGTAGACATTCAGATACAAGCAATCCTCAGAGCCATCTGTCATCTCGAATACGAAATGCTTTTGCAACGGCTTCGGACCCTGCGACGTACAGCTCTTGACCTCCGTCCAGACCTCGGGCGGCTGTGGGGCCTTGTAGCGCAACTCGCCCACCGGTGGCTTGGCAAATGGAATTTTCTCAAAACTGAAATAGGATTGGCCATAGATGGATTTGCGTTTGACCCCCTTAATGGGGCCGTACGTGGTGCTGACGACAGTCTTTTCACTGGTGCGATAACGACGCTGTTGTACTTTAAAATCGACCATTCTGCAAATAGAGGAGACAACAGAAATTAACATCAGTCGATGGATCTACATAAGTCGGCACTTAAATCAAACATTTTTGCCATTAATCAGCCGTCAGCTTTGCTTATATTGATGGGTCCAACCCAGCCGTCTTTCCGTTTTAGTTCTTGGCTGATAAGATTTAATTTTTTATCAGCCCCGCCAGAGTGGAACAGGTGCGTGTCATTTATCAGTTTCCCTTTTCATATCAGCTGGCAGCATTTTGTTTCATTTTCTTCACCCTCTTTTCCGCTTGCCGTTTAATTTATTTTGACTCCAATCAAAATTAGTCTGGCTTGGCATCAGCAGATAAACAGAAAAAAAGTAAATACAAAATGTGTACATTCGAGTGCTCCGATTTCCATTTCAATATGTAAGTCATTCAACTTGTGTGCGCAAGCGAAGGGCAAGGGTAAGGTTGAATGTTGGTATTGAGTCTTCAAATATGCCGACAAGGGAAGATTTGTGGGCTTTTCGAGTCTTGTTCACATTAAATGAGAATCAATATAGACTATTCTTATCTAAAAGTTATCATAAAACTTTTCTATTAAAAGCAGCATCCAAGTGCCAACTGTGACATAAGAGAGATTTAAAGAAAATTGCAAAAAACCTTATCAAATTCGTTTTGGTTTTCTGCTATGATGTTTAAAAAAACAGGTTTTTGGTTTTAAGCCATAAAAATTGTAAAATTCACAAGAAAAAACGGTTTGTGGATCAAATCAACCCACGCACAGTGGACTAGCTTGTATGGAAACTACGGACAACAAGAAAGAAAGTCGGTCAAGCCCGACTATAACATACTCTGTACCAAGAAAATTTGTCTTTTGATCATAACTCGAAAACCGTTCATCCGATCTTCTTCATTTTTTTGGCGGATCGATAAGTTATCCTAATAACTAAATATGTCCAGAAGGAACAAGCCATCTATCTTCAAAACTGTGGGAGATATGACGTTTTTTCCATATTGCGGGGGCGGGAGGGGGCGTGTCCAAAATTGAAAATAAACTTGATCTGCCTGCAGACATAAGAAGCATATGTCCCATACACGTCAAACCTCTATCTCTTACCATCTCTGAGATCTGTGCGTTCATACGGACAGACAGACAGACGGACAGACGGACGGACGGACGGACGGACAGACGGACAGACGGACAGACGGACATGGCTATATCGACTCGGCTGTTGATGCTGATCAAGAATATATATACTTTATGGGGTCGGAGATGCTTACTTCTGGATGTTACATACTTTTGCACAAACTTATAATACTCTATGTACCTTCGGTACAGAGTATAAAAAGTCTAGAAAATCGCCCTAAAGAATAGAAAAATATTTAAAAGACACCCCTTGTAATTCTCAAGTACGAATTCCGTGCATTCGGAATATAAAAGGGGCAACTAATATTCGGCATGCTGAGAAAATCGCCCTAAAATATAGAAAAATAATCTAGAAAACCGCCCTAAAATTTAGAAAAATAGAAATAGACACCGCATGTAATTCTCAAGTTCGAATTCCCTGCTTTTGGAATATAAAAGAGGCAGCTGAGGGCTTAGCATTTGACTGCGTTATTTACTATCCTCACGCGCGAGCTTGGTAGTCGAGTGCGGTAAGATGCCTCTCGTGTTGAAGTTTCCCCGAGGTCCCGAGTTCGAGTCCCAAGCAAGGTAAAGTTAAAAACTAAAATAATGATTACTAGTAGTGAACCAACAGAAGGAAAATTTCCAATAAAAATAATATATAAGGGGTTATAGGCTTATCAGTGTTGCAGTCTCCTCTCCTTCCTCTCTTCTCTATCCAGTCCCCCCTCTCACTCCCTTTCCTGTCTATAATAGTTGAAAATGTTTTTTTTTCCAAAATCTAGAAAGGTTTTTCTAAAATTTAGAAAGGTTTTTCTAAAATTTAGAAAGTGCTTTTCTACAATTAAGAAAATATTTTCTAGCTTATAGTAAACATTTCCTTAATTTCAGAAAGTTTCAGTCTTATTTTTAGAAATAATTTTTCTAAAATATATGGCGAATCGCTTTTAACCCCTTTTTTAGGGCGAATTTCTAAATTTTAGGGCGATTTTGGCTGTTTTTTTTTTTGAGTGTATAATTTATGGAAAAACTAGACTAACTTCTTGAACCGGTTGCCCAAAATTAGTTCCGATTGCATGGAAATTCGTTTTATAAAAAAATAATTCGAGTCGATGCAAGTTATTTTTGCATTTTCGATATATTTTGCATATTCAGATCATTACCGACATATTTTCCAACATATTATCAATGCTGGCTTCAAAAATACACTTTGTAATAATTCAATTTGTTGTTTATTTATATAAACATAGTACATATACACACCAAACTATTTGTGATTAATGCTCTTCAAAGTATGCAAACTTTATTTCCTTCGGTAATTATCTATAGGAATAGATGGACAAAGTAAACAACGAAGTCATACAAGACAATAACCAATATTAACAATCGGGCTGCCATTCTTGCATTTGCACAAGTTGTGCGATCTTGAACCGGTTTTTTGACCAAATTTTCTCTTCAAATCGCATTCGTTCTCGGAATAACCACTTAATTTATTACTGCATACTTTCGAAATATTTGTGCACTAAAAATTGGATATATCTGACATATCGTAATTATTCGATCCGCAATTTAATATCATCCACATATGCAAAATTTGGACTTCTTTCTTCTTTAAAAATCCGGGATCTAGTAATAACCTTTCTATAAAATATTCAGTTAGATTTTGTTTAATTTGGAATTTGGATTTCAAATTGCTTTATTTAATTATCATTTCCCTTCCAAAATATGTGTCATGCTCTCTCCATTGAAACCATCTTTAAGGAGTGCTGCTGTAATGAAACAAAACCCACTATACAGCTAAAAAGTCCATTCTTTTACGAGAAGTAAACAATATTTTGAGGGCCAAACTTTTGACTTTGAATGTTTTATTTTTGGCCTACAGCAGAAACCATTGTGCAACGGTTTCGATTCCCAGTCAGACTTTGTAGAATGTCGTTTCCAAAGGAATGCCGTTGTTCATACTTCCTTTTACAGGGCACAAATGGCTACCTTTTTTTTTGTAGTATGATAGACGTTGAAAAATCTGTATGAAATTGTCACATAACTCTTTTTTCATGCGCTTAGAAGACAAAAAGCCGGTTTTACATGAAACCGCACCATCTATAGGTTTTGCTTTTGGTATGTGTAACCAACAATAAATATTCTTGAAAGAAACACCAAAAACCCATGCCAAAATACGTTCTCAAAAAAGCATTCTTTGAGGGTTTCACCCCTTTACAAAAGCGAATGTTGGAACTACTTCCTTAGTGAAAAAGAAGTATGAAAGATGTGCCAATTTCATGGTGTCAGGTCCCACTGGGTCGTTCAACAAGAAATTTTGATCAATTAGCTTTTATTTTCGAAATTAAAGTGGTCAAAATAATTTAAATAGCTATATTTTATTTACTTGTTTAGTGGACTCTCAACCTACGATTCATTCAGTGAAGCAAAATCTCAGCTGAGTTTTCGCCTGATTGGCTGTCAGCTCGTGTAAACAGGCGTCTGAGTAGCCATCTGACTTACTCAGCGGAGTAATCAGGCGAAATGGAACAGGTTCTAATTGACCTGACCGCTCAGCTGAGTGGTTAGAATGTTGCCTGATTAAAGTGTGCGAGCGTTGCCACTTCATGGCTTTCAATATACATTTCTTATCGAATTTTGGCTATCGGTTTGGTTTTTTGTTCATGTCAAATCAAGTCTTATTGAAATTAAACATTAAAATTGCCATTGCACACATCTCGACCTTCTACTCGGCGTCGAAGCCAGTCACTGCTCCACATTGCTCGCTTTGTATACTTTCTTTTTTGGTCATTCTTTTTCACTTCTATGGTTATTTCGTCCTGCATTTCACTTGACTTCTTTGTTCATTTCAATTTTTTATACTCTGTACCGAAGGTACATAGAGTATTTATAAGTTTGTGCAAAAGTATGTAACATCGAGAAGGTATCATCTCCGACCCCATAAAGTATATATTCTTGATCAGCATCAACAGCCGAGTCATGTCCGTCATGTCCGTCTGTCCGTCTGTCCGTCCGTATGAACGCACAGATCTCAGAGATGGTAAGAGATGGAGGTTTGACAAGTTTGGGACATATGCTTCTTATGTCTGCAGGCAGATCAAGTTCATTTTCAATTTTTGCCACGCCCCCTCCCGCCCCCTCCCGCCCCCGCAATTTAGAAAAAACGTCATATCTCCCACAGTTTTGAAGATAGATGGCTTGTTCCTTCTGGACATATTTAGTTATTAGGATAACTTATCGATCCGCCAAATAAATGAAGAAGATCGGATGAACGGTTTTCGAGTTATGATCAAAAGACAAATTTTCTTGGTACAGAGTATGTTATAGTCGGGCTTGACCGACTTTCTTTCTTGTTTCTTCTTGTCTTCTTCTTTTGTGTAAACAAAGAAATATCACAATGGTTCTGTAACTGACTCAACTGAGCTACTCAGGCAACGCTGTAAACGCTGAACTGAGTTGCTCACCTGATGAAAACTCAGCTGAGCGATCAGGTCGTGTAAATGGAGCTTTAATGTTCATATGTTTTAGATTATTTTATGATACCCTCACAGTTGGATATGCTAGTTTCAAGAAAAGACTGCAGAATGATGACTACCGCATGGGATCAAACTCAGGCCATGGTCTTTCTTTGAATGAATGATCTATGCGGAGTGACCTACATTTACCCTTTATCGGCTTTCGGGTTGGCTCATCATTTTTAAAGAAATCCTGGTTTGAGGTACTACTTTGACTCTCAGAGAGGCTGTCATCGGAGTCGAGAGAGCCAGGTGACAAAATGAAGGCCCCTCAGCTACCTTGCTTTTTAAGTTCAAGGTAAGCTGATAAGACTTGAGGCAAAATTAAAGAAATTAATGATAACCTAATAATTTTAGCTTAAAAATAAATTGTTTGCTATTTTGTGCTTAAATAAACTTAAAACAGATCATTTCTATGACAGCTCCCGACATATTAGCAGAGTGCAGTAGAATGAACTCTCGATGCAAACACTCAACTCAATAGCTAGAAAACTGAGGAACTAGTTTGCGTAGAAACAAACAGACGGACTCAGCTCGTCAAGCTAATCAAGAGTAAATATACTTTATGTGGCCGGAGATGATACCCTTGATGCATTGCGTCGATGCTTTAGCGTATAGGCACTGGTCACCTCTAAGCTAAGGAATTGAAATTTGTGACTGTTGATGTACAGACGGTCTGTTTTTGAACCAGGTTGAACCGATTCAAATTTGGTTCAATGAAATATTGTAAAACTTATGAAAGATAAATATTAGATAAATATAAAGTATGTAGGAGAATTATCTATCCCGGCTTAGAGCTTGATCCGAATCAATTCTAAAGCAGCTCCAAAACGGTTCAAACCTAATCTAAATTTGTAGGCAATGCTGAAATAAACCACTTCATCCATCGTACTTAGAGCTTAAAGCCCCCAACAAAATGGTTAAAGCTGCATTTTTTGTTTCGTTGCTAGTGGGCGACAATTCACCGAATGAAATCTGATTCAATTTGCAGGCAAAATTCAATTGTGCGCCCAAATGTACAGCATGTATTTACACAACTCTGCATTGCATCTGTCAGAAACACTCAGCCAAGTGCCGCACACTCACATCATCTCAATTTTGTTTGGTTTTTTTTTTGTTTTTTTGCAAATGTCAGCAAAACTTGCCTATAAATAGCCCAGCGAGCTGTTGCCCAACGCACGAAATGTGAATTCATCCGGTGATTAAGATTTGGTGTGTTTGCTATCAGCGATCCTAGCCTTGAACTTTGCAGAGCCTGCCCCAAAACGTTTAGCTTAATGACCGGCCGACAGCAATATCAATAATGTTTATGACAACGGACGAAGGTGGTCGTAAAAACTTTCTAATGTTCCGATGGCATGTTACAAAGTCATTTCATCCATAAATTTGTCTCGTCTTCTGTTGCAGAAATTGTTCCACATTTCACACAAGCTAGAGAATGGAGCTCAATTATGCCAAGCGTATAAAAAATCATCTGCTAAACGATCTTCCAACGTACATCAGATTTATGTGTTATTTTTGGACGCTTCGCACAGAAAATTTCAAACAAAATAAACAGCGTGTTGTTGCTTTATCAAAGAAGCGCAAGAAACGCCATGCTCAGCTGCTTACTTATTATCCAAAAGTGACGACAGCAAACAGCAAAAAAATAACAAAATATTCGATAAAAATAGCCAAAAGCTTAGGGCAAATGAACCAACAATTTTTGCTAAAGGAAATGTTGTGACATCAAGTTTTGTTTCTTTCTTTCTTTTTTAATCTTTTAGGTTAAACCGCTTTTGGTCAGAAAGAAACAAACAAAACCAGATTTGATAGCTGTGCACAAAAGATAATGCAAATTGAATGAGACAATATGAAAATCTACCATCAAATGGCCGGCATTGGGCGGAAGGTGTGAGATAAGTTCACAGTAGAACCGGAAAGAATTTTGTGAGATTCCATAGACTAACGATTTCGCCAGGGAAAAGGAGCAGCTAGTAAATGTATTTCACAATTTTGCTATTAACAATTTCAATCAATATTTGCTGTTAAAACCAATTCACTTCGGGCAGACATAGCGCGCCTCGCCTCACACCCCTCATTTCCTTCGTCCGCCTTGATCACCGGACAAAATAATGGCAATGCGTATGAAGATATTCAGAGCATCCATATAAATGGCCAGTGCATGATTGATGGGATCGAAGAGCACCGGGCTATACTGTGGATGCAGCTCGGCGGCCTTCACTATGCGTTGTGTGTCATAGAGCAGAAAGGCGCTGAACAGTATCAGTCCGCCATAGAGCGACATGGAAGCCAGTCCAGCTCCAATGGCCGTAGAAGGTGGCAGCCACATGGAGGCCAGCGATGAGGCAAAAATCACACCCAAGCCAATGGCCAGGGGACCGCCTATATGCAGGAATTTCTCACTGGGCGCACAGGCAGCCACCGTGGACAGTGCACCCACTATGCCGCTCGTATAAAGCATTGCCTTGATGAGAATGGGACCACCGAGAAAGCACATGGGTGCCACCACTGCTCCCAGCACGGCGCAGTGCAATGCCCAGGCCAACTGCTTGGCTCCAAAGCCCGGTTGATATTCCATAGACTGAGCCAAGGCACCAGTGCCCATCACCAGACCCATGGTAACCAGCGTGGCTATCCAGCCCGATTGCATAATCAAGCCGAGCAAGGCCTCCGACTGGAACACCGCCGCCGACGAGGCTGCTGTGAGGGCACACGAGGCACCAAAATAGGCGTATGTGGCATGAATGCGATCTTTGACATACTGCGGCCACATCATCGAGTGATCATAGATGCTCGGCTGATCGGACAAGCCCAGGCCATAATAGCACAGACCCACCAGACCCATCAGAGCTGCTCCCGCCGCAGCTCCCTTGCCCATCGAGTAGGCATTCTCACTGGGTGGTCCCATAAGGCGATCCTTGAGCGAGGGGCCACGTGTGCGGCTCTCCAACTGGGTACGTTCCCGATCTCGATGGTCTTCCGAATATCTACGTTGTCCCATGGACTTGGGTATGAGGGATTTGCTTTTAAGCGGTTTGATCGTTGGCAATGTGGGTCGCGTTGAGTTCCACAGACGCTGACCCGTAGTTTGACCCAGCAGACGCAACGAGCGCCCCGGCAGAGCGTGCACCAAGCGAGCCAACAGCATTTTACAGAAATACAAAGTTTAATGGAAATGTTCTAAATTATTTGGTTGAATTTTTGGATGAGGAAAGCTGGGAATAAGTTGAGTAGAAAAGCGAGGAAAATATAAGAATAAAATTTTCTATATTCATTTCAAAGCTCCACCACGCCGGCAAAAAAAGGTAGTACTTCACTCAGTTGGTGTTGCGACACATGGGGGATAAGTTGTAATACTTCACAGAGTTTGCCTAGAGCCACAGCAACAATAGGCAGCACTTTACCTAGTTCGTATTGCTTCACAGCAACAACAGGTAGTACTTCACACAGTTTGTATGGCGCCACAGCAACAATAGGCAGCACTTTACCCTGTTCGTATTGCGCCACACCGAAGAGTGGGCCTAACTTTTCTCATTTCGCTTAGTAAGGTTAATACTTGTCACAGATCGTATAGCGCCACAGCGTCAACTGGTAGTACTTCACACAGTTCGTATGGCGCCACAAGGGGCGATAAGTTGTTCTTTCCTCAGTTCCTTTAGTGCCACAGCAGCAACAGTTCGTACTGTACACAGTTTGCCTAGAGCCACAGCAACAATAAGCATTACTTCACACAGTTTGTATGGCGCCACAGCGGAGATTTGTAGTATTTTGCTCAGTTCGTTAAGTTGAGGTAGTACTTCTTACAGTAACAGGAGGTTGTACATCACACAGTTTGTATGGCGCCATAGCAACAATAGGCAGCACTTTACCCTGTTCGTATTGCGCCACACCGAAGATGGGTCTAACGTTTCTCAGTTCGTTTACTAAGTGTAATACTTCTCACAGTTTGTTTAGCACCACAGCGTCAACTGTTAGTACTTCAAACATTTTCAAGCCATGAAAAAGTACAAATCACAAAATGCTATAGCCAAATTAATATTTTGGCCAAGTTTTCTTCAGGAGAGTCTTGGAAACCGAATGTGAAAATACTTGTGTGCCAAGGCAGATGCAAGATAAGATTATTTATATATTTGGTCTTTGTTTTTCATTCGCATTTTACTTTCCATGCCGCAACAAGTGACTATCGTTGCAAAACACAATGCATCAACTTTTACTAATCGAGTATATTTCATGGAAATGTTCGAATTTACCCCCATAAATCCACGTGAGCCACAATCAGCTCAGTCGCCCGCTTTGTACAACTGATTAGTTTCATGTGAAACACAAATTGCAATCGATCACAGCCGAAGGCAGGCATAAGCCTATGTCATAATGATTAAATTTATTTTCCACGGACTGCCCTGCTCTGTGTCTCATTGTTATCATCTCTATAATAAATAGTGTGTTCCAAATGAACACACAGTGCCAGACTAAACAGCGAGTGCCCTCACCCAAGTACAGATCCGGCACGCAACACCGCTGAAACCAGACCCAGACAGCTCACGCAATTCAAACAAACCTCAGACTGGTTTTTTTATATTTTTTGTCTTTTATTATTCTGACTAATCCAAAAGCCAAAAAGCAAACAAGTCATGGCCAATTTGGACAGTTTCGCTGATGCCGAGACAGAGGCTACATACAAATGTTTTACTATTTTGTTACTCATAAAGATGAAAGTAATTTCTGTGTGGGGGCCTTGCAGTTTACATGACCTTGGAGAAGAGAGAGAACTGCCAAAGCTCCAGGCTTCTGACTGGACTAAAGCTTTTGGCCAAGAGTAATATGAGAACATGAATGAAACGGCATAAAGCTTACAATTGGCACAAGGATAAAACCGAGGGTAGAATTAAGTGAGAGTCTGTTGACAACTGGATAGCTTTTGAAATACTGAAGTGAAGGAATTGCAGGTCAAGGAGGTAAGCGAAGGATGCGGTTAATTGGGCTAAAGCGAGAGGGAGAGAGAGAAATGTGCTAAAGTAATTGCTTAAGCTGGCTTATTACAATTGTGGTGGGCCTTATCACATAATGTGACCCTTGAACAACGAAAAACACTAAATTGCAACCGGTCACATTTTTTTTTTACTGCTACTTTGAGTTTGCAACTGAAATTATGGAATATAAAGTTTGTTGGGCAAAAAAATAGGCCATATTTGTGAAAAATTTTCTAATCATCACAAAAATTCTTAAATATCAGTAATATTCCATAGACGAAAAAAATTATGATTTTTTCTGATATATGTAATTTCTTTCTGGTAAAAATGCCGTCAAAGTTTGAATTCCCAATAAACACGGTTGAAAGAAACTCAGATGGAGAGAGATAACAGAGCTTGTAGATAACAATCCCAATCCAAAACAATTCAAAACTGAGGGACTTGTTTGCTTAGAAACAGACGGACGGACAAAGCTCAGTCGACGTCATGCTGATCGAGATAATATATGCCTTATGTGCTCGGAGATAATTTCATCAATTCGTTTCAATCTTCGGAGCAAAACTATAAGCCGATTTCCCAGTGTATAAATTATACTTTTGGTAATTAACCAAATCTTATTTTTAGGAATCTAATGTGTCATCTGAACAGCCTGCTGTATAGCACTGACTACACCTATTCTATACTCCTACTTTGTACTAGATTCTCGTAACTCGAAACTAAGTACGCGATATACTGTACTATTTACTCTGCACTGGGTACTCTATACTTACGAGTACTCGGTTTTTGATTGCTCTAAGCTCGATACTCAGATCTTGATACACAGTACATAGTACGCGATATTAAATACTCGATACTAGGTAATTAGAACTAGGTACTTGATACTTTGTACTCGATACTCATTAATCGATACTCTGTTTTTGATGCTCAATGCTTAATACTCAGATCTTGATACACAGTACATAGTACGCGATACTAAATACTCGATGCCCAGTACTCGATACTCAGTACTCTCTACTCAGACCTCGATATTCACTTCTTGATACTCAAAACTCAATATTCAGCACTTGTTACTCAGAGTACTGATCAAGTACACAATACTAAGTCCACGATACTCAGAACTGGGCTCTAAAAACTAGGTACTCGATACACAGTACTCGATACTCAGCACTCGCTACTTAGGCCTCGATATTCACTTCCCGATACTCAGGGCTCAATACTCAGAACTTGATATTCACTACTGTACAGCAAGTACTAAATAATAAATACTCGATACTCAGTTCGAGCTACTCAGACCTCGATGTTCACTTCTTGATACCCAAAACTCAATACTCAACACTTGATAATCAGTACTCTACATCAAGTACTCAATACTACGTGCTTGATACTCAGAACTAGGCTTGTTGATAATATATCAAAATATCAATATATCGATATTTTTTACAAAAAAATAAATATTTATATCGAAATATTTATACTCTGTACCGTAGGTACATAGAGTATTATAAGTTTGTGCAAAAGTATGTAACATCCAGAAGGAAGCATCTCCGACTCCATAAAGTATATATATTCTTGATCAGCATCAACAGCCGAGTCGATATAGCCATGTCCGTCTGTCCGTCTGTCTGTCAGTATGAACGCACAGATCTCAGAGATGGTAAGAGATAGAGGTTTCACAAGTATGGGACATATGCTTCTTATGTCTGCAGGCAGATCAAGTTTATTTTCAATTTTGGCCACGCCCCCTCCCGCCCCCGCAATATGGAAAAAACGTCATATCTCCCACAGTTTTGAAGATAGATGGCTTGTTCCTTCTGGACATATTTAGTTATTAGGATAACTTATCGATCCGCCAAAGGAATGAAGAAGATCGGATGAACGGTTTTCGAGTTATGATCAAAAGATAAATTTTCTTGGTACAGAGTATGTTATAGTCGGGCTTGACCGACTTTCTTTCTTGTTTTTTCCTGATATATCGCATATCGATATTATTTGGAAATATATTTTTTGATATTGTGGTTGGTCACACTACTCTTAGAAATCTTAAAAAGAGAAGATGAAATAATAAAAAATGAAATAAAACTATTTTTAAATTTACCACTCGCTGGCTGGGAGACAGATCCCTTAGAGTTTTGGATATCCCAGGAAAAAACTTTACCAAAGTTATCAAAATTGGCCATGAGTTACCTTATACCACCAGGTAGCTCGGTTCCTTCACAGCGCCATAAAATGCGTTGTCTGCGACACGCGAAGCCGCATGAAAGATATTCATATAAAACAACGAGTTTTTTTGAAATCCTTAAAAAAAGAATTTTGGAGTTAAAATCAAGTTACCAATATATGTCATTTTTCTAGAAAATTTAAATTTTTCGTTGTTTAAAAAATGAAATGAAGTCTTTTAAGTTTTTTCTTGTATCCTTAATTAAACTATTCAACATTAAGATCTCTGTTCTTTAATGGAAAAAAGTTTATCGTTTTATTTTTAAATAATAAAATGCTCAAAAAAATTATAATGCATTTAAAGTTAATGTTATTTTGGGGGGATTAAGATTTTTATACTGAAATATAAAAATATCTAAAATATCAGATATATCGATATATTTTGGTGATAAATATTGCAAAAACCTAATGAAATTTTTAAAAAATGATAATCATCGATACGATATTTTTTACATATTTTCACAACCCTACTCAGAACTGGGTTCTAAAAACTTAACAATATTTGTTCCTCAGCACTCTATACTCAATTTCTAATACTAAGTTCTCGATACGCACCACTCTATGAAAAGTTCTCGATACTCATTGCTCGACCAAGTACTCAATTGTTAGTACTTAATACTTGGTTGTGAATACTATCAGCTGGGCACTCAGCACTTTATACTCCATACCCATTAGTCGATTCCAAGTATGCATTACCATGTATTCGATACCAAGTAGTTTATACTCAGTGTGAAGCGCTTTACAGCAACACAAGAAAATATGCCATGGCAGCTTTTCTCTTTCTAAAATCTTTCGCACCGAAACGAAAGATGTTTCACATCAAAAATTTCTGTTGAAGCGCTCCACGAAATAAGCAAAATTTTGGACTATTTAAATGAAAAGGAAGTGCAATCGATATTCTGATGAAGATAAATGAGGTAATTTAGGGAGGCCGCCCCAGCCAATCAATATTGTACCAGACGTTGTTCTGGAAAGGAAAGGAATTTTTTCATATCAGAGTGCGCTTAGTTGATTTTGGACGATATTCCTTCCTAGAAGTTAGTTGTCTCTCCAGACCAATTCACGCCTATTAAATCATTTAATTCAAAAAATGTCGCTTAATTCTGTTGGAGAACTTACTGCCTAAAGCGTTTGATGACTGTCAGCAGAAATTGTTTTCTGAATAACTAAAAAAAAGCACTGCTTCCTGCAAATTTCAATGATTTATCTCTAACACCTCCAATTTCAAAACAAAACAAAAAGCTTATGTAATGTTGTGGAATTCTGGCCAGATGCCTGAAATTTAAGTTTCACTTTGAACGTATGAGCCTGTTTTTTTTCTCTACCGGTTTTTTTAAGTTCTTAACTGAAATTGATTTAATTGATAAATTTCATATGATGTACCAATTTAAGGCTACAAAAAACATTTTCAAACAACTAATTTTATCACACTTTCATGTGTACCTTCATATACAAACACATATAAATATATGCATACAGGCATGTATGTTTGTTTGTTGCTGCTGCGGCAATTCTTTCATTCTTTATTCATTTAAAACATTTTTTTTTTGTAGCCGCACAAAAGCTTTACTGAAAAATAAAATAGAAAAAGAATGCCGCAAAATTAAATGAAATTGACATGCTTACATTGGTGTGAGTGAGTGTGGGAGGTAGTTGATACATACGATGGTAGTTCCAGAAGTTTAGCGATCTATTGACTAAACATCAACATCAATTTTGTCATCATTGATGAGTGACAACTGAGCATATTTTCATATATCCCACAGTGGTTCGGGACCAGATTGAAATGACCGAAGGGTTCATCAATTAGGCTTTGCAAGTTCTAGCACATCCAGCACTTTCCCAACTGCCCTCGTTCCTATCTAAATCAAGCAAAAAACGAGACAACGCGTCAAATGCACACACAAGTACCATACTACATAAGTATGCTTGTGCAAAATGTATTACAAGCATACACCTCATTTCGGTGGCAATGTCAGAAAAGTGTACAGAATCTAAAACAATATTCAAAGAATTTTCACAATTTCATATTTTCCCCCCAAGGTCAATTTGATGTGTTGTGTTTAATCAGACTAAAATGGCTTTTGCCAGCAGAAATGTTTAAGCTGATTGAGGAAATTGTCTTAAATTGAAGGTTAATAGGTGAAAATGATGAATTCGATTCGGTTGATTTAGACAAATTGGCAGAATAAAAATAAATAGAAATCATTTAGTCTCAAGGTATGAAGACTATCTGTGCTTACAATGTAGATGAATGGACAATTTATATGCCGAATTGATTGACATTCTCTGAATAGAAATGCTGCACTTCCAAATGAAGGGCTATAAATCACAAAAGCAATGAATATGTAAATAGAGACACCCGCCAAATGCGCAAAATATAATAATAAAAGCAAAACCAAGTCACTAAAGTAATGTACATGCGGATTTATATGGAAATTCAGGGGTGGAAAAAATACAATGAGAAGCATATTTAAATTGGTGAAACAAAAAAGCTATCTCACAATTATTCAGTTTAATAATACGAAAGTCTACTTTCTAAAACACGCAGCAATTATTTTAAACTAGCGCAACTGGCCATAGCTCGAGTTCTTGTCGGTATTTAGATATGACAGCTGGGACTGTTTTATTCCGATATAATGCCAAATACAACTGGGTGGCAGGTACTTTACTCTGATAGGTTGCCAGATTTTCAGATTCTGACTGTACAGATTGAGCTGAATACATGGTAGTTATGACAGTTTTCTCCGAAGCTACCATCAACGGGCACTGCCTCTGACAGGAGTCCACACATGTATGCCAGCAAATGACACTGCAAAACATGACAGACTGCCACTGTATGTGAACTGTGCGGTATCTAAAGGATACTAAGGAAAAGGAGCGATTAATTTCCTATACGAGCTTCTACATAAAATTTCCAAATGATTTTAGAAATTCACATATGAAAGATTGAGAATTCATTGTTTTACTTTTGGTATTTATAAATTTGTGACTTTGCATTTTTGAGTTTTACTTAATTTAGAAGAGTGGCTTTATTTTAAGAATACGTCAGAAAAATCGGCTTCGCGAGCATTAAGAGGCGGCTGCCGGACGTCTGGTGAGAAACCTTGTTGCGACTTGAAATGTTTAAAGTTATGCGAAGGCATGACATGACCTCGTGTCAGCTGAAATTGCTAGTTTATAATCGATAATTTATAAAATCCATATCAGCAAAATCGATATTTAGTATATCATGTCCACTATTTATCAATTAATCGATAAGTCGTTATTTTGTAAGGTATCTAAAACAAGTATAACCGAAAGACCTATTAGTAAATCCCTTTCAAGTCGATATTTAGGAGTCCAAAGGAAGCTAAAACTAAACTTATTTCAAGAAATGGTAAAGTAAATACACTAACCGCTTAGACTCATTAGAAATAAGTCAAGAGAAGAAATACTATTGTATTCTATATTATGGTTAGTATCTGAAATCTATTATCGACGAATAGAAGTATCGAAATTTAATGTTAAACATTTTTCCAGAAAAAAAAGATCCAAAAAGATAAAAAGAACAGGGGATAGTTTTGATTATACCTTTTAAGCCCTTGCAAAGGGTATTATAATTTTGCGCAGAAGTTGGCTAGGCATAGAAATATTTATTTTCGACCCCATTAACCATATAAATTTCTGATTCTTGATCAGGATCAGGTCTTGATCTGTCTGTTTCTACGCAAGCTAGTCTCTCAGTTTTGAAGCTATCGAACTGAAATTTTGCACAGAGTCTTCTTTTTGCTGCACACTACTAATATGTCGTAGCCGACCGGATCGGATGACTATATCTCATAGCTCCCATAGGAACAAACGGTCGGAAAACTTGTTGAAGTATGCAAACACTTTTTTCTTTTCAATGGAAACGTCTCCAATCTTGTATTCATGGGTTGTGTAAGCTCTTTTATAATTCTGCCAAGCTGGATGAAAATCGGACAACTATATGGTATAGCTGCCATACAAAAGAGGGGTCTGTAAAACAGCCTTAGCTTGAAAAACTTTTTTGTTTTTAGTGGTAGCATTCTGAAATTTTGTATTTGTTTGTTTCACATACTTTCATTTAATTCTAAAAATGTTTGTCCAAATCGCAGGACTATATCTTATAGCTCCCATACGAATGATAGGTCGGAAATTGGGTCGTTGTGAGAAAAAAATTATTTTAGAAAATATTTAAGCGAGCACTTGCCATAAAAAGTACGGCACAGACGATGCTAGCTTAGCTTTCTCGTTTTTATATTAAACTATCCATCTTTCATATCCTTTGTATGATTTTCAGCTCCATTGGATCAAAATTTAGGATCTGTTTAACATTAAATGGTCATTTCAAAATCCAAAAATGGATATCAAAATCATCCAATGTATATTTTTATACTCTGTACCGTAGGTACATAGAGTATTATAAGCTTGTGCAAAAGTATGTAACATCCAGAAGGAAGCATCTCCGACCCCATAAAGTATATATATTCTTGATCAGCCTCAACAGCCGAGTCGATATAGCCATGTCCGTCTGTCCGTCTGTCCGTCCGTCCGTCTGTCCGTCCGTCTGTCTGTCCGTATGAACGCACAGATCTCAGAGATGGTAAGAGATAGAGGTTTGACATGTATGGGACATATGCTTCTTATGTCTGCAGGCAGATCAAGTTTATTTTCAATTTTGGCCACGCCCCCTCCCGCCCCCGGAATATGGAAAAAACTCCCACAGTTTTGAAGATAGATGGCTTGTTCCTTCTGGACATATTTAGTTATTAGGATAACTTATCGATCCGCCAAAGGAATGAAGAAGATCGGATGAACGGTTTTCGAGTTATGATCAAAAGACAAATTTTCTTGGTACAGAGTATGTTATAGTCGGGCTTGACCGACTTTCTTTCTTGTTTAATTTCCTTTTTGGTCCCTGTGTATTAAATCGAAATGTGTTTACTTCCTAAAAACCTAAATGAAACCCTAATTTACCTTAAATATATCGCAACAATGTAAAATCGATTATCTTGAGATTAATCAAATTATATTTTGTTATTGGATCATGAAGTACTGTGGTTACTGTACAATTAATAGATTTTTACCTGATTCAATTATACAAAGTATTAAAAAGCTCTTTGATTACTGTTAAACTGTACATCAACTTTTTCTTTAGCGAAATGAGACTGGAAGCTTTCTGGGTCAATGTGCTACCAGTTGAAAGGAATATACCTAAATTTATTTATTAACCTAATATGATTTAATGCAGTCGAAACATTAACAAAATAGAAACCCCCCCTCAATTTGCATTTATCTTTTCCAATTTTTTTTGTAACCCGTCTTTTATTTAAATCGTTTCTTTTATTTATTTCTTCTTTCTAATGAAATCATCATTCACCTTTCCTCTTTGCAGCAAACTCGTTGTCCAAAGCTGATCTCATACAACATTTTCTCCCTCTTTTCAAACATTATGCTACACAAACACACATACAAACATACAACTGACTCAGTTTGGTTCTATGGAACACAATACATATTTATATTATATAAGTACATACATAGTTTTTCCCTTTCAGGTTTGGTTTTTTTTTTTTTTGCTACCTAATTATTTGCACAGTTTAAGTGCCGGCAAATACACAAAAGGCAACAAATGCCAAAGAACTCGGGCACAATGGGCGCCCATAATGACAGCTGGGCTGTCAGAGAGTGTGTGTGTGTGTGTGTGTGTAAGTTGATGTTTGCTCATTACGTTGACTTATTACAATTTCTGGAAACCAATAGAAATGACCCCCCATGAAGCTCAAAGGTTGTAAACGGCTTTTGGTGTGATCCCTGGGGTACACCTTTTACGCACATTTATGACAATTCAGCCGTCACCAAACTACGGCAAGTTAAATTGAATACATGACGCAACTTTGTTTGTGGTTCTTATAACAGAGTACTTCCCCAGTTATCAACAAAACTAATTAAGTGAAACATTATTAGCCATCGATGATCGCTCACATCGTGACGTCAAAACATACTCATAATTACCAACTCATTGGATGAAAAGTGAATTGCGCGAACGCAGCAAATCGGTGGCAAAAATACACAACTTTCTCCAATTTGTTTGTCAAACATTGTGAAATAACCGGTTTTTGGTGGTTTTTAATAAGAGAAGTCATATATATAAATGAAGGAATGTACTTCACCCTTGAAAAACAGGCCCCGTTTCGATTAAAGAATTTAAGGTTCTAGGTTCTTGGGTGAGGATTTTGGTTAGAGCCTCGGTAAGGTTCAGGTTTCACTTGCCTTAAAGTGTAGACCAAATTAATTGTCTTATAACGTAAACAGAGATCAGAACCGAAACGATTTTGGGCTTCGGCTAAGGCATTTATATTATCCGAAAGCTTTTTTTCAACTGTTTAGAATACGAATTAGTAAAACAAGAAAGAAAGTCGGTCAAGCCCGACTATAACATACTCTGTACCAAGAAAATTTGTCTTTTGATCATAACTCGAAAACCGTTCATCCGATCTTCTTCATTCCTTTGGCGGATCGATAAGTTATCCTAATAACTAAATATGTCCAGAAGGAACAAGCCATCTATCTTCAAAACTGTGGGAGATATGACGTTTTTTCTTAATTGCGGGGGCGGGAGGGGGCGTGGCCAAATTTGAAAATAAACTTGTTCTGCCTGCAGACATAAGAAGCATATGTCCCATACATGTCAAACCTCTATCTCTTACCATCTCTGAGATCTGTGCGTTCATACGGACAGACAGACGGACGGACGGACGGACGGACGGACAGACGGACATGGCTATATATACTTTATGGGGTCGGAGATGCCTTCTTCCGCCTGTTACATACTTTTGCACAAACTTATAATACTCTATGTACCTTCGGTACAGAGTATAATTAGGAAACCTTAACTAAAATGCATCTATCAGTCGAGATGCGCCGATAATCGTTTAAGTTTTAGTCTATGATCATAAAAATGTTAATAGTTTCTTTATATTAATAAAGCATATTCAACTCAGATTTGGGTCGATAATCCTTAAAAAGAATTGAAGACAGAAATAATAGAAAATTGATTTCATTCCTGAAAAACAGGATCAATTGGAGCCTACTCCGGGATTACCATGATTTCAATCCCGTTTCGGATTGATTTCAGATATTTTTTTTCTGTGTACATTCTTAAAATAAATAAACGAAGAAAGCTAAGCTAACTTCGTCTGTGCCGAAGTTTTTATACCCTTGCAAGTGCACGCTTAAATATTTTCCAAAAATACTCTTTTTCCCATTTTCCGACCGATCGTCCGTATGGGAACTATATGATATAGTCATCCGGTCCGGTCGGTTCCGACATATTAGTAGTGTACAGCAAAAAGAAGACTCTGTGCGACTATGCGAGACTAGTTCGCGTAGAAACAGACAGACAGACGGACGGACCAAGCTCAATCGACTCAGCTTGTCACCCTGATCAAGAATATATATAGTTTATGGGATCGGAAAAGAATATTTCTATGCGTTGCAAACTTCTGGGCAAAATTATAATACCCTCGAAAAGGGTAAAACCACATAAGCAGTGACTAATCAGCAATCTTGAATCGTAAATTGGTTAACGCTAATCAAAATTTTGGTTTGTTTGAGTTGTTTCAACTTAAAAATCGACCCCAATTTATAAGAAATATTTTATCTTTCAATTTACTCGAAATTTTGGATATTTGACTTAAAAACAAACGATAAACATTCGCAGAAAATCTAACTATGACCAGTAGGTACAATCCGCCTAACTATAAAAATGTATAAGATTTGACGGTATTTCCCAATTGCGGCGGCCAAAGGGGGGAAATTAACTTGATTAACTTGAATCTTACAACAGCTCTGTATCAACAGTATTGCAATTTCTTAAAAATTGTATTGAATTTCTTTGTGTGAGAAAAATTTGCATTAGACCTAGGAAAAGCTTTTCCAAATATATGCATATAAATAATTAAGGGAGAAGTTATGCCATTGTATTAGGCTCAACCAAACCCAAGCGAAATAATATTGCAAGTTCAACGGCCCGCTTAAACCACTCTGCGAACATCAGTTCTTTGCTTTTAGCATCGAGTTCTTCTTTGTGAGTTGTTTACAGTTTTGATGGCATCAATTGCTTAATTGAGTTCCGATAATCTGAGCCACATTCATCCTAACGACTTGGTTGTGTCATAAGAACTTTACATATTTGAATAGAGATTTTTTTATAGTTAAAGGCAGGTAATTATATAAATAGTCAGTTGAATTGGATGACACAATTTGCTGATGTCATTTTACTGGGACGAGATCTTATTCTATATATGGCATGTAACATTTAAGCAAAAGTGCACTTAAAGCAATTATTTATGACAAGATTCATTTAAAAACGGAAGGCAGAATTCGCAGCCGTAAAAAATAAAAAATTAAGTTTAATTTTGTGACACTTTCGTTTAAGTGTAGTATTTCACTTACTTTAGTCCAATTTTGATTTGATCAAATGCGGCCATGGAACTCATTTTGATGTCGCTCAGTTCCGTGTATGCAAATATCGAAGACTCTTCTGTTTTGAATGAAAATGATGTTTCGTTCTGTTTCTGCCAGCTGTTGGTTGGCCTTGGTGGAACGTTATGATTTCGCAGCGAATATAAACAAAAAAAAACAGGCTGCCTCTACTGATAACAAGCTTTCATGTCCTGCGTCCTGCGCAGTTAACACACACGTCGAACGCACACTCTGAAGCACTCTTCTTGTAAAATGCGTCCGTTTATCACATAACTTTTGCTTTCAATCGCCAACACGCGTAGACTTTCGGCAAAACTTTGGACTATTTCTCTTTGAAGTTCGATGTTGTTTGGCCTATTGTAGTTTTGTGGTTTAATTAGTGTTGGCTGCTTTTTTTTGTATTCTCAGTTTCGTCGTTTCGCGTCCGTTTGGCGTGAAGGCAGCTCGTCAACTGTATTTTCAAAGCAGCAGCCAAGAAAAAGCCCCCCGTCCGCTGAAAAGTTCTAAGCGCGTGGCAGACCAAAAGCTTTCTGTGCTGTGTCATTTGCTGAGCATAATGAAAGCGTGTGCGTCCGTTGCGTGTGCTTTCCAGTTAAGACTGTCCCACTAGTGCGCTTATCTGGGCTTGTAATTATGTATGCTTACCCCCACTCCCCCACAAACACACACACACACACACACACAATCTTTATGGGGGGCATTTTCTATTGAATCACAGAACTGAGTCATTGATTACATGCGAAAATTTTGACTTTGGCCCTGAGGCCTTATCAGGCCTCCCTGCTACAATAAAAAACAAGCTAGTAGATAAAATGGATTGATTTGACAGGTTGCAAGAGGGAACAGGTAGTGATTTTTTTGTTGCTTTTTTGTGTTTGGTTAAGCGTGTATACACAAATTGACACTATTGAAGGCGGCTTTATCTCTGAGGGTGAACCGTTCTACTGCTGTTAAGTGAGTCACACTTTTACCAAAAGTGGATCAGACAATTGAAGTATGAGTGAGCATCTATTTGAAAAATACTAAAATAAGAGGTTTTTCATTGATTTGGCTATGGTTTTTGGCTGGGATGTCAAAATGGTTCGGTTCGGTTCAGTTCTTAACTTGGTTTTTAAAGATTTAAACATTTTTGTATTTATATTAGAACTTTCAAAGGACCAAATCAGAGAACTAAAATGTCCATATCAATTTGATCTGGGCTGGTTGTTTTGATATGTTGAAAAACATTATTTTTTCATATCAGAGAGAAAGAGACATATGGAGAATGTAAAGATGGAAAGATGGAAAGAGACAAAAAGTGTTTCCTTTCGAAACTTCAAGCAACTTAACAAAATATTTAGGTTAAGTTTAAGAGGTCCTGAGTTCGATACCTAGTCAAAAAGAGGTAAAGTAAAAAAAATAATAGAACTACTAATTGGTTGATTTCTGATACTTTGAAATTATGTATAATACCTAGGCAAAAGAGCAGAGTGAACTGCAAGTTGTTTATGATGATTAACCCATCATTGAAATATTTTTTTCATTTTTTGTGTCAAAGTGATCAATTTGATCTTCAAATCTTGGTTTTATATTCTCGATTCTATCATCACTTTGATATTTTCCGTTAGCTTCACACCTGGTGTATTAATTTATGACATCATCCCCCTCGCATTTTATATACTTTCTCCGAAAAAAAGGTACACACACACAAATTCTGGTCATAAGTTAAACAACTCCATTTTGATTACCCCACATAAAGTAATCCATTTCATGTCATATTCTTTGTGATATCCTTCGCACGCGCCTGTAACTTGAGGCGAATGTAAACAAAACAACGTGTAAAAGAGAAAAGTAATACAAAGCCATTAACAGCTGACTACCGAAGGACCCAACTCCTGTTGCTGCCCAAGACTTTTGCTACATCTGACCATTTGCTACAGCAGCAGCAACAGCAAAGCTTTCCCGCAAAAGCTTTTGTTCGGCAGCTTTTCAACGTTTATTGGTTTTTGAAAATGTGTTACAACCTTCGTATATAGACCAAGTTAATTACAGTTAGTTGTGGTCAGTTTAGGTTTACACTTAGTTAGTCCAAACTAAGTAACTTGAAAGTGCACCAAAAGGCGCTGAACTCAAATCAAAGTTGATTAAATTTAATGAAATAATGTGCATAGGAATTTTACACTTGGCTGCACAAATTTAAATACAACCAACACAAAATGCTGCATTAGAGCTAAGCAATTGTTGATTGAGGTGGGAAAAATTATACAAATAAATGATTTAATGATTAAAGCATTATTAAGTTAGTCAGTAGGAATGCTGGAAAAAATATCGATTTCTCCACATAGAGTAAGTTTGATCTGATCTGTCGAATAACGAATATATTTTGGTGATATTTTTTGATAACATGATGATTTTGTGAGGTATATTTAGATGTGGTACCTATTAAGCCACCCTAAATCATCAGAATCTCAGAATCTAAATTTGAGCTTGTTTTTTAGGCTATTTTTCCAGTGAATGGTATTCTGGTAGAGACGCCGTGAGATGAGACCCTTGTGTAGGACTCTCCTTAACCTTGAAAAACTAATATTGAAGAATTCCTCGGGTTCTTTGGCACGTTAGTTTGATTGGGTGGTGAGATAGCTTTTCAAATTATCTGGCGGTCTGCTAGTCTAAGGTCTTTTTCAAGGTACCATTAGGGCCACTTAATAGTGATATATTATCATTTCCTGTCTTTGATGTGTGCTGTCCTCAGTGAAAATTTAAGTCGACGCTAAACTACGACCCTTAATAATAACAACTAAATGATTCAATAAAAGCAAAATTGAAACCAATTTCTAAGAAAAGCGCAATTATTTTATAGGATTAGATAATTCTACAGACTTTTAAAAAAATAACTAAACCTTACAAATTAGAACTCGATAAACGTCATCAACAAGCATTTTTTTACCCTTGCAAAGGGTATTATAATTTTGCCCAGAACTTTGCAACGCATAGAAATATTAATTTCCGACCCCATAAACTATATATATTCTTGATCAGGGCGAGCTGAGTCGATTGAACTTTTTTCGTCCGTCTGTCTGTCTGTCTGTTTCGAACTAGTCCCTCAGTTTTGAAGCTATCGAGCTGAAATTTTGCACAGAGTCTTCTTTTTGCTTCACACTACTAATATGTCGGAACCGACCGGATCGGATGACTATATCTCATAGCTCCCATAGGAACAAACGGTCGGAAAACTGGTTTTAGTGAAAAAAACTTTTTTCTTTTTAATGGAAATGTATCTAAACTTTGTCATCGTTCGTTTTCTAAGGTTTTTTTTATAATTCTGCCAAGTTTGATTAAAATCAGACAACTATATGGTATAGCTGCCATACAAAAGATAGGTCTGAAAAACAGTCTTAGTTAGAAAAACTTTTTTGTTTTTATTGGTAGCATCCTGAAATTTTGTATTTGTTTGTTTGACATGCTTTCACATAAATTTAAAAAATTTTGGCCAAATCGGTTGACTATATCATACAGCTCCCATACGAACAATCGGTCAAAAAATGGGAAAAAGAGTATTTTTTTAAAAATATTTAAGCGAGTACTTGCAAGGGTATAAAAATTTCGGCACAGACGAAGTTAGCTTATCTTTCTCGTTTAACTTTTCATATTCCGCACCTAAAGGACAAACAGTATTTTCAGTTTGAGCAAAAGTATGTAAGAGCCAGGGGTATACGTAATCTGGATTAGCATCAACTGCTGAGTCGATATAACCAAGTTCGTCTGTCTGTTTGAGTCTGATCAAGCTTATTTTTAATTTTTCGCCTCCGTAATTTGAAAAAAATATTCATAAGTAATGCCTTTTTATACTTGTTAAGTAATCCGATTAAGTAAGTTCCGCCAAGATTCTGCCATCTAACTTAAAATTGATCAGATTTAAGTTACATGCTTTGCTATGGACATAGTAAGGTATGTACATATATAATAGTCGGGCTAGGTCGACTTTCTTCGCTGTTCGGTTATACTCCACGCTTAAAATATGACGTGAAAGTAGTTATTTCGCATATTCAAACCTGATTGAGATTAGCTGTAATTGACAGCAGAACATAATGGGAATACGTAGTCCTCGCCATGTGGAAACCAAATATAAAACTTGATTTAGGGATTTTAGCAATTATCTTGTAAGGTATGGACCTCAAATTTTAAGACAATATGTCTATTGGTTGACGAGTAATCTGAAGAAAAAGTTAAACATACACAGTGAAATATCTGGTCTTTTTTGTATAGTCGTTGACGTACAATGCGCAGTACGTTCAAGTGGCCCATGCGACACCAAGCCGAAGCTTGTTACGAGCGAACCCCAGGCAAAAAAGCATCCCACCTCCCGCCCAACCGACCGAGAGGCGCAGCCGCCAACGAGCGACACGAAAACCGGAAGAAAAGTTTAAAAAAATTGTTAGCTACTGGCTAAATAAGTTAAAATATAGGTTTTTAACGAGGGAAACGAATATTCCGAATTGATTATGCGGGAGGGTTAATGTAATCAGCACAGAGGACACGAAACGGATCATGCAATGCACAGTTAGTAGTACAACGTTTCAGAGATGAGGGGACAAACTTACGGGACAATCTACTTATATCACGTTTTGCCATGCAATGGTGACTGAAAATGAATAAGACTTAACGTACTCATCACTTACAAAATTCATTAATTTGTACTCCCATTTCTTTCGTCCCAAAAGGGTGGTCGAAGATTTCACGTTTGAAAGTGACCACTTTCCAGCTGATTCAAATTATTAGGAATTCTCCTGGGGCACTTTTCCAAGGCTTAGTCGTTTATGCCCTTTCGCTTACATATTCCGTTGAAAGGTCAAACGACATTTGCGCTAAAATAAGAAAAAGAGTGAACTTTATTGTTGATTATAGTTTAACAAAGTTCAGTCAAACTGTTTGTGAATATTAGTAATTTAAATTTGTAGAATCTTTCTTACATCAGGCATACTAGAGTTAACAGAGAAGAGATGATAGTAATTGTTGTAATTTAGACATAGGTTTCGGAAGGGTTCATGATGAGCATAGTTTGTGATACAAGGATGTAAATAAATCGGGACATAAACTTATTTGGCTAAGCAGAGCGCTTGAGTCAATCTCACCTGACAGGAGCTTATGATGGAAAAGCACACTAAGATAAATCCTACGATTTTTGAGGGTTGGAAGATCCAACAAGCGTAGTCTATGCTCGTTTGGAGGTAGGTGCCTACTAGAATCCCAATTTTATTAACAATAAAACTGCGACTGTGTTGAATTGAATAACGGGTCACACAGTTACTGATGCGCCACATTTGACAGTTCTCACTTTTCTTGAAAGCGGTTAGAACACCATAAAGCCATAAAATCTACAGTAAAAAGTTAAGTGTTCAATAGATCTGAGAAAATTGTTTGAAATATTAAGAATTAACAAAAATATGCAAGCTGGATGCAACCATTTAAGGGGGGTTCTTCATGTGGAAAATTTGTTTTTGTTTTTTTTTGTTTGCATTTTTTGTATAGCTTGGATATTTGAGAATATCGCCCTTAAAGGGCTTTCTAAAAAATTCGAAGAACTTCTGAAGATACAATGTACAATTTTCGATTACTTATGATTCTCTCAAGGGAGTAGCCAGGGGGGTCAGTTGCCCGCCCTCCCTTATTCAGAGATTTTGCTTAGAAAAATGCCCTTTCTCATTTATATTTTCATTTTGCGACATGATTTTAATGATGGTTTCTCATTTTATAGCAAAAGCATCTTTATGTTATTATTTAATGCAAAGATGTATTATTAAAGAAATATTTAAGAAACCTTAAGACAAAGCTGCCCGTACATTTTTGAAAAGCTGGCTACGTTTCTCTGTACGTTTCTCTGTTGAATGCCACTGACTGCTAATATAAGGTTATTTTCTGACCTTAGTTGATTTAGTCAAAAATACATTCACACCATAAAAAATATTGGCACTATTTTTAAGGGCCTTTAACGATGCCAGTTTATTTCAGTTGGCCGAGCAATCTGTAAACGGTCTCACCAATCAAAGATTTTGTATGATTCCATCTCCGGAAATATGATAGTCATATTTACTGATCGTAATCGGCAATCACAGTATTTAGCAGATAACTTCGGCAATCAGTATTCGTAAATCGGACTTAGCTGCTGAAAGCGACCAATGTTTTCGCTAAAATGAATCATTTTTGAGCTGCTTACGTTTTGAATGCAATCGAAGGAAGTAACCACCGAATTCCGTGGAATATGTTTATTGATAGCTGATGCTTTATATTGAAATGCGTACAACTACGCGTTATCGTGAAACGATAACCGATTTAACCGCTCAGAAACTAGTGCTGCGGCCGCATCTACTGAAGGCAGAATGACTCAGACAGCAGAGAGAGCTGCTGCTGAAAACAGTTTTTATACTCTGTACCGTAGGTACATAGAGTATTATAAGTTTGTGCAAAAGTATGTAACATCCAGAAGGAAGCATCTCCGACCCCATAAAGTATATATATTCTTGATCAGCATCAACAGCCGAGTCGATATAGCCATGTCCGTCTGTCCGTCTGTCTGTCTGTCCGTATGTACGCACAGATCTCAGAGATGGTAAGAGATAGAGGTTTGACGTGTATGGGACATATGCTTCTTATGTCTGCAGGCAGATCAAGTTTATTTTCAATTTTGGCCATGCCCCCTCCCCGCCCCCGCAATTTAGAAAAAACGTCATATCTCCCACAGTTTTGAAGATAGATGGCTTGTTCCTTCTGGACATATTTAGTTATTAGAATAACTTATCGATCCGAAGAAGAAGATCGGATGAACGGTTTTCGAGTTATGATCAAAAGACAAAATTTCTTGGTACAGAGTATGTTATAGTCGGGCTTGACCGACTTTCTTTCTTGTTTGTAAGATGAGGAAGGTCCGCTGTATGGAGCTTGCAACGACGATTAATATCTGTTAGTACATAAAGTATATATATTCTTAATCAGCCATGTCTGTCCGTATGAACTCACAGATCTCAGAGATGGTAAGAGATTGAGGTTTGACAAGTATGGGACAAAAACTTCTTATATCTGCAGGCAGATCAAGTTTATTTTCAATGTTGGCAACGCCCCCTCCCGCATCCGAAATTTGGAATAAGCCTCATATCTCCCACAGTTCTCAAGATAGGTGAACCGTACCTTCTAGAAATATTTAGTAATCAGGATAACTTATCGAGCGGCCAAAGGAATGGAGAAGATCGCAAGAACGGTTGTCGAGTTTTGATCAAAACACTGTTCTCTGCTGCTGCGCAGTAGCAGCGCTGCTTTCAGCTGCTACTGCAGCATCAAAATTTGAGCTAAGCGCATAATTTCGCTCGTACAGAGTTTGTTATAGTCGGGCTTTCTTGTTTTACACCAAACTACAAGAAAAATGGCCCAATATTGAATTTTCAATGGTCAAAAAAGAAATCACAAAATTGTTTTTGAGATCCCGACCAGAATGACATCTAGACTGATTATAACCCCGTATATACTTTTCATTTCGGACAACCTGGATACCTTTTTTTTGGATCCCCAATTTGACGGCCGAGAACTTCTACGATTTATTAAGGCCAAATTTTATTATAGTGTCTCGTGGCGTGTGTACAAACTATATGGGTTTGCATTTATTAATGAATTTATAACCTTGATTAGGGGGGGCTCAAAATAAACTCTCGTGACTTCCCATACAGACAGAGACAGAGCGAGCAAAAGAGCGAGCTTTACAGAGAGAAACGATCTCGTGGCTCGTTTAATGCTTCTCTAATTCGTTTAAATCAATTTAAATAAACTATTTCTGGCATTGTCAACTCACACTACTTGGCGCTGGTTGTTAGGTTTTCAAGTGATTTTGATAAATGCAAAATCATTTTGCTCAAATAAAGAGGAACAGAAAATGGTTGTGAATTGTGTACTTTACATATGGTTATTCGGGAGATTTTCATATGAACGCTTTCATTTCGAACTGCAACTGGGAAATGTCTCCAAAATGCTGGGCTACTAGATTAGATGACAAGAGCTGAGAGATTTGAAACCGACTGTTCAAGGCCAAGTAGGTTTGTTGCGTAGTCTACAGCCTTGCTGTCACTTTACATCTAAAGTTCTCCCAGTTTAGTTTAAAGTTCAATCGTTCAGACGAAAATCTCTAAAGATTTCTGGGACACCGCCGATTATTTCAGAAACTTTTAATAAAGAAAAGCCAATTTTTTTGTAAAATGGCATATCAAATGTCTTGAGCATTGTGTCAGTTGCTCATGAAAATCATTTCGCGCTCTCAACAATTGCCTCATGAATTTTTCAAAAGCAAATCAAACGGACCTGGCACGCCCTCCTCCCACCGCTCTGACTGCACACAAAAGTCATAATTTTCCGGCAGGTTCAACAATCTTGCGTGACTTTTTCCATGCCATTTCGTGACTCGATTACAGCACACACACGCACACACACATACACACGGTTAACAAGCGTCCTCGCAGGAAACAAGGCAACAGCAGCAGGGAATGATTTGGATCGCTCCACATTCTTGACACGTGACACCCCAAAACTATTGTCAGTGATTTTTAAAGTTCAGAGAAAACTTTTCACACACTTCTAGACAGAGCTCACACTTGTCTGCTGGTTTAATTTGGGGGGAGAAAATCAAGAGGCTGGAGTTTCTTATCAAATTTATAATCTAGTTCAGTCCTAATCTAAATCTAAGGTTTAAAGGTTCAAACCAGTGAATTTTCTTGGTTTCAGGTTCACAGAGCGGGTTCAGATAAGTTCAGGTTCGAACCTGATTCTGGTTCGAATAACTTTGGGTCCATCATAAGCCTGATTACAGTGCCTACTTTTGGGCTGTCTTTCAAATCCCCCACCTGCCGTTCAAAAGCTGCCTAAAAAGCTGTTATAAACAATAAATTAAATAATTTCTATATCTATTTAACGTGGACAGCCAAGCGGCAATCAAGGCAATGCAAGGACAATCCATCAACTCCAGAAATGTCCTGGCGAGCAGGGAAGCGCTAGATTCCCTCAGCATCTCCAGAAAGGTGCAAATCTACTGGATTCCCAGCCACCGGGGCATCGACGGAAACGAGATGGCAGACAGTCTTGCAAAAGCCGGAGTCGTACTCGGCCAAGAAGAAACACTAAACATACCTATCTCCATACAGACGCTTCATAGCAAGATGGAAGAGATAGCAGAGAAAGAAGCGGAGGTAAGGTGGGAAAACACCAGCGGATGCAGAATCTCTAAAATTATGTGCAAGACAAGAGACAAAAAACTTACGCACTATCTGCTACAGCTCCAAAGAAGAGACTGTAGACTGCTCATTGGCATACTAACGGGACACTGCCTAGCAGCCGCTCATGCGATAAAGCTAGGCATAACAACAGATGACACCTGCAGGAAATGTATGGAACCTGGAGTCGCAGAAACTCTAGAACACCTAATTTGCAGCTGCCCAGCAATTGCCACGACAAGATTACAAATTCTGCACACCCCACGGTTCTCTTCTTTGGAGGAAGCGGCCAAGAGACCCCCAAAACAGTTATTGGCATTTGCCAAAACGACAAAAATCCTCCTGGACTTCTAAGACAAACGTACCCAAATAATCACCCGGCCTCATTAAGGACCCTAAGGTCTATGTGTGACCCCATCTGGGGTCAGCCGGAACTACCTACCTACCTATATCTATTTAACAAAAAATGGTTAACTGTAAATAATAATTAAGATTCGCCAGCATAAACAAAATGCTAAAACATTGCACATTTTTCCAGTGGGTGGGCAAAGGTCAACGAAAGCCTCACACACTTACAGCTTCATACTTGAATGTGAAGCACGTGTAAGTTTTTAATTACAATTAATGGCGGGCGGCAGCGGTGAGGCGTATTATGTGTTTAGCGGCCTTTGAAGTTCCGACACACACACACACACTCAGACACAGACAGACATAAACAAAATATTGTGGTTGTTGCGCAAAAACAACTTCCCGGCTGGATGACGACCCGCTGAAATGCGTGTGTCCACCTCCAGGTGTGTAAACTGTACAGGCTTTGGGTTTTGTCATTTGGATGGGGATGCGTCTGCGTGTGTGCGAGCAGGTGTTAATATTGTCATGTTGGAGCATTTAAGTATTTTTAATATCATAAAATGTTGCATACTTTATGGCGGGGCTTAAGAACATAAACAGTTAGATCAATGGCGAGCTCTTAGCAAGAGAAAGTTTTGATTCGCTTTACTTTTTAAAGCTCGTTTGTAGATTTCTTGAAGAAATAAACTAGACCAAGAGTAGAGAAACGAAGCTGAGATTTCAGTTACAAGCCTGAACCCAAGCAAAAACTAAAGTATTTTAATAATAGGGATGCAGTTCGCATGGTAATAAGGACTATTTCGGTTAAACGCAATTTCGGTGTGGCTCAGAGGTGCACTCTAAATTTATTCGATATTTCTGTTTCACATTTTCAAAATTGGGTTCTGAATTCCCAGAAACATTTAAATAGCCTTAAAGTTGTTTTGTGATTGTCCCAGATATACACTCCTCGTCAAAAGGTTAGACGCACTCGTAACTGCATTCCAATTTGAGATATAACTTTTTATTTTGAAAGAATTGAAAAAAAGTTGGTATGCAAAAACCTTGGTTATTTAATGATAATTTAAGTATATAATTTGGCAAAATAATGTTTTTTAAACAGTTTCTAAAAGCTGTGTTAAATAAGGTACTTTTTCCTTGGTCACTAGAATAGACGCATTAAAACTAATTAATTAATTGAAAGAAAAGTAGCTTATATTAAAATTTAATTTAAGATATTGTGAATCTTATATTCATTAGAAAACGAAAAAAAATGATTTCAGTAATGAGTACTGCCTCCCTTGTTAGAAATAACTTCATAAATCCGGTCTTTCATAGAATGATACAGGGAGTCTATGTAGCTTAGGGAAATCTCGCTCCAGGCACGTTGAATTGCATCAGTTAGTGTTTCCTTATCTTCGTATTGCTTTCCTCCTTCGTAAACTTTCCGCGCAAGCCAGCCCCATACATTTTCTATAACGTTAAGATCTGGAGAATAAGGTGGCCAAGTCATGATATTAACGTTTTGACTGGCAATAAACGACTTCACTACTCGAGCGTTATGAATCGGGGCATTATCTTGTTGTAAAATCCATGGGATGGGTCCGAAGAGATCATTAAGCTTTGGAAATACGGATTCCAACAAAGTTTTGAAGCGCTCTCCGTTCGTTTTCTGATCTATAAAAATTAAATCCAGTGTACCATAAAAAGTGATGGCACCCCACACCATGACTCCACCTTCTCGGCTGTGATGGCGGCTTAAATACAGCTCATCTTTTCGTAAATCATGATAATAATATTGAAAGCCATCAGGTCCGTCGAAATTAAAACTTGGTCGAATTGGAAGCAATTCGTATTATTTTACGTTCAGCTCGTGGGGTAAGTGCCTTTTTTCGTCCTTTAAAGTTTTTTCCATATGATTTTGGATCTCTTAAATATCTGTCAACAGTTCTGGAGCTGCGCTTTAGCTGTTTGGCAATATTTCGATTCGATAGACCCTGTGCATGGAAAAAGTCTATTTTTTGGCATTCCAACAAGCTCAAAGTAGCAGCTTTTCCCATTTTTATACTCTGTACCGTAGGTACATAGAGTATTATAAGTTTGTGCAAAAGTTTGTAACATCCAGAAGGAAGCATCTCCGACCCCATAAAGTATATATATTCTTGATCAGCATCAACAGCCGAGTCGATATAGCCATGTCCGTCTGTCCGTCTGTCCGTATGAACGCACAGATCTCAGAGATGGTAAGAGATAGAGGTTTGACATGTATGGGACATATGCTTCTTATGTCTGCAGGCAGATCAAGTTTATTTCCAATTTTGGCCACGCCCCCTCCCGCCCCCGCAATTTAGAAAAAACGTCATATCTCCCACAGTTTTGAAGATAGATAGCTTGTTCCTTCTGGACATATTTCATTATTAAGATAACTTATCGATCCGCCAAAGGAATAAAGAAGATCGGATGAACGGTTATCGAGTTATGATCAAAAGACAAATTTTCTTGGTACAGAGTATGTTATAGTCGGGCTTGACCGACTTTCTTTCTTGTTTATAATGCGATATGTTTGTGCAACGTTTTTGTAGATTGTGAATATAAAACTTTTTTAGATGAAGCTGGTATCAGTTAAGTGCTTAAAGATTAGTTGTAGACCTGAAGTAACTTCACTGAAATCTTATTCTTTGCTCCGACCATATTGTCCTTAAGGACAAAGTAAGCTGTGAAAGGCTGGTCTAGAAAGTGCTATCGATTATATTAAGCTTATTTCCGAATCCTATTCTTGTATAGAAAGCAGTACTTTTTAACTTTTAGTGCCTATGAATTAGATTTGTTGCTGTTTTAAAAGTTTTCAATTCATATTTTTAGCCCTTTAAACCCCAATTTAAAATGGGTGGACCTAAAAAATATTTCACTTCACATTTTTAGTGGTACGGCCACAAAGGTTAACTGATATGAATTTCAAAGATCCACGAATCCTAGATCGTCCTTACGAAAACGATTCCTAAAAACCTTTCTAAAATTCCTGAAATTCAGCTAATCAATTTTTTCTTGTAAAGTAGCTTTTTATATATTTTTTTAACTATTCTGAACTAGCACAATTTTGTTTTTTGCAAATCAAACCAATGGATTTCATAGAAATGATTAAAATGTAGATTAATGAGAAACTGCGCAACCAATTGAGTTTACCACATTCACAAAATTGGCGGGAAAAGTGATCAGCTGTTGAGTTTTCGACATAATTTAGGGTTACCAACACTTTTAATACTGCATCAAATTCATGTTTGACAATTTTATAATCCACACTGGAAAATAATTGTATTAATTCGGTATGATGCAGATCTGCATCACCACCATGTAAAGGGTTAATACCACAAAATGGCAATTTTTTCAAGAGGCTTGAGTACAAGTTTTCCTAAGAACCGATCGGTGCTCCGAGTCTTTCCTCTTCCTAAATCGCTCATGAGTCTGCATTCAATTTCAAGCACTTGAAGAAAATTTGTAAGAAGAACTCAAAGTAATTTGTTCTTTAATTTTATTAAAATAATCTTTATAAATAATTTTGAATACCCCCCCACAAGCACAATAGTTGCAAATGGTAAATATGTTCTTCTTCCCCTTATGGCCATTTCATAAAATTGAAATAAGATGTTAACAGATCCCTCTTTTTTTTTGTGTTGTTTCTAAAACTAAACTATTAAATGTTATTTACAAGTAGTTAATGCAATTTTAAGGCCACATCAAGGCCAGTTTATGGAGCTATGACTAATTGTATTCGACTAGACACAGGCCAAGAATCAGTACAAGAGCCGCTTGTCCACATACATCTTGTCCCAAAGTTTTAACTTTTCGGCTTCAGGCAAATCAATCACCTGCACATCATGTGATATGTTCAAACACTTAAACACCGAATCTTCGCGGGAAATGGGTGACCAGATTTGCGGCTGTTTGGCGGCCGTCTCGTCGCGCTGGACCAAGGGGATGCTGGGATTGCCGCAGGTGGCAAACTGTACCAGCATGGAGACCAACCGTTTGATGGTCTTGAATTCGGCAGTGCGACGCTTCAACTTTTTGGCCGCCCCATTGTAGAATAGATATGACAAGTCATCGGCGTGGCAAGTGCCACGCACTTTGCGACCGCAGGTGATAATCCTCATCGTGTTGAAGTGCTTCGAATCGAAATCGAAGCGGTAAAGGAACGTGGGAGCCTGGGCTGCATAATGGGCGCGAGAGAGTAGAGTGCGCTGAATGCCATGCCAGAAATATTTGTACGAGAAGAGCTGAAAAGGAGTAGAAACACAAGCGTTACTTCAAACACCAACTCCCTCTGCCCACCAACTTACATCACTATATTCGAGCAGCGATTTCCGACCGGGCTGCTTGTCTCCAAAATATAAAGCTTTCAGTTGCCTGCCAAAGTCTCGTCGCTGTTCATCGTTCAGACCGGCATCCATTGGTGGCAAATACTCACAATCGCCCAGCTGGCACAGCAGCTCTGGCCACTTGCGCACCTCGGGAAACATAAGCAGCCCTTCGAATGAGTTGCCACCCACCACCATGGGTATACTGTTGCCCCAACAGTTGCGCATCATTTCCAGCGGTGGCTTGGGTATCACGCAATGCGACGACTCATACGGCTCCACGGTGGGTCCAAAACTAAACATCACCTTGCGCTGATGACGCTCCTCCATGGTAATGATTTCTTCCGACATCTTCAGCATGGTGCTGGCCTTGATCTTTTTCAAATGGTTCAAAATCTCACGATCATTGTGCTCGCCCGCATAGCCCGTGGCCTGGGCCAGTCGTTGGGCCCAATTGAGCTGCGGGATGAGGGACCAAGGTGACATGACCGAACCCGACATCATCACAGCCTTGTGAAAGAGATTACGTGTCTGTTCCGTGAGGGTCATGTAATGTGTGGAAGCACCTCCGGCACTCTCACCAAACACTGTTATGTTCTCCGGATCTCCGCCAAAGAATTGGCAATTTCGTTTGACCCAACGCAGGGCCATTACCTGATCCTTGAGGCCCGCATTGCCCGGCACATCCAACTCTGCATCGTCAAGGCTGAGAAAACCCAAAGCGCCCAGACGATATGTAATGGATATTACGACAACATGTTCCATCATTAGGTAGTCGGGACTGTAGAGATCACGCGAGGCTTCGCCCATTTGAAAGCCACCGCCATAGATCCAGACGAGCACGGGCAGCGGCTTTTGTGGATTTAGCTGGAAGAGCGAGGGAGAGATGGAAAAGACTTGGTTAATACAGTGGAAATTTACGTCCTTCGAGAACGGGGAAATGTCTGTAAATGTAAAAAATGTAGAAGTAGGAGCTGAACAGCAATTTCTTGAAAATAGCCTTGAGATTTAAAATTTGGCGAGGTATTTGGATATTGTAACTAAATCCCACCTACTTGCTAGATACAAACAAATTTACGGGCCCTTTGAAATTTCCAGAATTAAAAACTCTTTGCTTCAAGTTAAGTGTAACTTAACTTTGCGGATCGAGCAGAAGTCTTGTCACGCATATTTATCTAGGATCTACAACTAGTTCAATGCATGGATGGTCCTGGAACATTTGCTTAAAAATATTGTTACATTTAATTGTAGGGAACTTTCCCCAATTTCTCTCCGTTAATATATACCTAATAGAAATTTTGGAAGCTTAGGTAATACATTATAATTTTTACAGCTGCTGTTGGAAATTTCTCTGCTGCCGTTGCCGACCCCATTCAAAATATTGTTGAATTCATTTGCACAGAATTTTTTACATTTTCTTTCAGCGTGCATTCCTACATAACTAATTGAAATTTTAGGAAGCTTACGAAATATACGAAAAATCTAACAGCTGCCGCTGGCCACATCTCTGTTTTCTTTGCCGACCACATTAAGCCTGTGTATCAATCTGTCTGACTATCTGATACACTGTGGGTAAGTAAAAAGTAGTAGGCTAGTATTAGTAGTAGGCTTTAAAAAAGATTCCAAATATCTAACTGATCCGCAAATCTTAAATAATGGAACAAATAACAAGTAAAAAAGTCGGTCAAGCCCGACTATAACATACTCTGTACCAAGAAAATTTGTTTTTTTGATCATAACTCGAAAACCGTTCATCCGATCTTCTTCATTCCTTTGGCGGATCGATAAGTTATTCTAATAACTAAATATGTCCAGAAGGAACAAGCCATCTATCTTCAAAACTGTGGGAGATATGACGTTTTTTCTAAATTGCGGGGGCGGGAGGGGGCGTGGCCGAAATTGAAAATAAACTTGATCTGCCTGCAGACATAAGAAGCATATGTCCCATACACGTCAAACCTCTACCTCTTACCATCTCTGAGATCTGTGCGTTCATACGGACAGACAGACGGACAGACGGACAGACGGACAGACGGACATGGCTATATCGACTCGGCTGTTGATGCTGATCAAGAATATATATACTTTATGGGGTCGGAGATGCTTCCTTCTGGATGTTACATACTTTTGCACAAACTTATAATACTCTATGTACCTACGGTACAGAGTATAATGATTATAAAAATTCTACCTCCAAAAACCAATTTACACGACCTGATCTCTCTGCTGAGCTACGCCTGAATCTACGTCAACCAATGTAAACAGGCGTCTGAGTGTATATCTGACCTATCCAATAGAACTGGCTCAACTTGAGCTGACCGCTCACTGAACCAGAGTAGTATAACTTAAGCAAAGTGTTTTTCTTTTATATCGAAATTCTTGTTTACAAATTCCATTTAATTTTTTCATATTTTTTTAGAATTACTCACCTCTCTGGTATGCACATTGAGATATAAACAATCCTCGCTCCCCTGCACCTGTTTCATGACAATGTTCACCTGACAGGGCTTGGACCGTTCGCGTGTGCAGCGCTTCACCTCAGTCCAGGGCTCCGGTTCCACGGGTGCCTTGAAGCGCAACTCGCCGACGGGAGGCTTGGCAAAGGGAATGCCCTCGAAGCTGTAGTAGTTGTTGCCGTAGATCGATTGCCATTTGACGCCCTTCACTTTGCCGTAGATCGTATCGGCGATGACTTTGTCGTTGCTGCGCAGGCGCTGTTGCTTTGTCTTGAACTTGACGTAGCTGCCAGAAAACAAAAAAAAAACAAGAAAACGCAAGGAAAAATATTAGATTATGCCAAACAAATCCAAAGTCAAAACTTAAGTGTAAACAACATTTTTTTTTAAGTATTTTGGACCGACTTCTAATATTTGTTTGCGAATTTTCAATTAGCGCGTAAACAAAAAACAAAGGATTTATAAATAGATTTTTAGCAAATAGTTGGGAAAATATTGTTTAGAACATAAACCTTATTCGGTCTATTCCCCCAGCGACTCCCACAGATGGCCGCCCCATTGGCCGGAGGCGTGCCCCCATTTAAATTTCAAGTGCGTTTCCATTTAGAAACGTGCTCTCCAAACGACGCGTGAGCAGATCTACAACAGACCGATATAACAATTTCAGATTTCGTGTGTGGCTCGCATATACACAATTTATATGGCCACAATTCATTCCAACTGGCGAGTACTATGCTGAGTAGTAAACAGAAACGTCAATTAATTAGCAGCCGGCTGGAAGCTTCGTCTTTATCTTCATTCTACAACCTTGGGATCTGGCTGATATTGATGTAGATGCAGCTTTATCATAGGTGTGTGAATTCTAGACATCAAGTGCTAATTACAAGATTCCATTTTCTATAATGGGCAAGGTCGTGCCCTAAGATCGAAGTAGTTGAATAATAATTATTATGTTAAACACAAAACTTGTTTTTACATTTTGTTTTGCTTCCTTAATTGGCAATAAACCTAATACAGAATAAAATGTGCGCCGTAAAAGTAGAAGCCAGAGGTTAAATAGGTTAGAAATACTCTTGATTCGAATTAACCATTTAAAAGTAACAAGTTAACGATTGTGGGACAAAAGCCATCAAACAAGCCTTTCAATTATGACATGCTACAAATTTGGAAAATATTTTTCTGCTTAAGCAAAATTAGAAACCATGTGAAAATTAACTCTCATTAATTTGCTAAGATTTCCGGGTTCTGGAAATTTATGATCCATTTCTAAATAATATATGAATATATCGGATATCGATAATTTTTGGAGATACTTCCAGGCCATAGTTTTGATTCAGCTTTTCGAACGCTTTGTTTTGAAAGATGCTGAATTTGAGAGAAAACGATTTATGTTGGTGCAATTCAAGAGAACTTTGCGAATAAAAACCGCTCGCTCGACTCAATGATTCAAATGCGTGAAACATTTGGTGGCGGACGTGTTTTATCTCCAATTATAATATTCTTTAAACATCGAATGATCATACCTATCAACTTATATCGAATACAGATGAATTGAATGCAGGTTAATACATTTTATGGCGGATATTTTCTGAACTCCAAATTATAAAATTTTAAAAAATTTTGAGCGTTATGTATGATACAAGAGCATATGTTTACCTTTAACCGTCAACATGTTCCCTGATAATAAATTCATCAGTAAGTTTGGGTTTAAGTTTCAACTTCTTTGGTCAAAAACTAATTAAAATACTCATCGTTTTCTTTAACATATAGAAAGGGCCTAGCCGAATAAGCATCACAAACTAACCCCTGCTCTTATCAGCACCAAATTAAAATATGTGATAATAACACAGCGTATTTTGAATATTTTCAAAAAGATTTTCATCCAAGTAAGTTAACGTAAATGTGCCCAAACCTAAATGGTGTGCAGACTTTATACTTTAATTAAATTCCAAAAATTCTGCATTCAATTCCAAGATGACTTAACTATTTAATGAATTAAAACGTCAGCAAAAGACAAAATGCTATGAAAACATTTGTTAAATACACAGTTGCCCTAGTCTTCTAAAACTAAAATCGGCTTAAAAATATGCAAAATACGCTGTCTAGTGATAACTCACTCTCACCAATTTTTCATCTGATAGTCGCTATTGGAGTGGAGTTATGAGGGCGGAAAGTTTAATCAAAAAACTGTTTTTTCTTTAGAAACCTTTAACCAATTTGCATGAGTTAAATAAATGTTATAAGCGTCCACAATACAATTCAAAATATCATTTTTCCTCGCTAAATCTAAGGCCCAAAATATTTTAGTGAATTTTTATAAAAGTTGTAAATCCATTGCTACACCTACAGTTTATTGTTAGTTTTTTCAATTTGGATATCCCTTAAAATCATATAGTTTTGAAGCAGTTTTTTATACTCTGTACCGAAGGTACATAGAGTATTATAAGTTTGTGCAAAAGTATGTAACATCCAGAAGGAAGCATCTCCGACCCCATAAAGTATATATATTCTTGATCAGCATCAACAGCCGAGTCGATATAGCCATGTCCGTCTGTCCGTCTGTCCGTCCGTCTGTCTGTCCGTATGAACGCACAGATCTCAGAGATGGTAAGAGATAGAGGTTTGACATGTATGGGACATATGCTTCTTATGTCTGCAGGCAGATCAAGTTTATTTTCAATTTTGGCCACGCCCCCTCCCGCCCCCGCAATATGGAAAAAACGTCATATCTCCCACAGTTTTGAAGATAGATGGCTTGTTCCTTCTGGACATATTTAGTTATTAGAATAACTTATCGATCCGCCAAAGGAATGAAGAAGATCGGATGAACGGTTTTCGAGTTATTATCAAAAGACAAAATTTCTTGGTACAGAGTATGTTATAGTCGGGCTTGACCGACTTTCTTTCTTGTCAACTTAATAAAAATTTTAATCGATTGATGCCCATTCTGATTGGGGGTCACAAAAATCAATGGTTGGCCAAATTCTCAACAATCGATAGTATCGATAGTGCTATCGATGGTATGCCCAACACTAGCGTCTAGCAAAATAGACTCAGAACTAAACCTTTTATCCCGAAGATACTTTTTTTTGGCTCTGTAGACTTCTTATGTTCTTTACGACGAGAATAGGGGATAATTTTTTAAGTTAAATCAATTTTCATAAAATTCGGACTTTGGTAGGTCTTTAATTTCCCCATTCCGGTTCAAAAGACTCTATAATCCTGAACCGTTCCTATTCGATTACTGTCTTACTTAATTTTTAATGGGACAACTTTCTGCTAGTGTCTTTTGGTCTTCAAAATCTATTCTATCAGCTTGAAGGATTGTTCTTAGAAGTGCAGAAATGGTCAAAGGCTTGTACCTTTCAAAGTGAAGCAACCCTAGTTAGGTGAAGTATAAGTATTAATAAGCATTCTCTTTGCTGAGTTTTGCTGCATTTACAAAACTTGTTTACTTGAGTGCGACAAAAGCCAACATTATGGTAATTGTAGGTTTTCACTAAATGGAGCACAAAGCTCCAATTCGTGCTTACGCCTGCACCGCGAAGATTAAAGATGAGTGGAAGCATCTACGAATAGATGTAACATTTTAAGCAAATTTGCGGCAGTGTTAAGTCATCAATTACTCTTTCCTTCAAAACCAATCTCTTATCCAGTCAACGTAAGTTAAGTTTTTCTGTTTTTTAAATGAATTTTCCATACAACAAGCAATAAAATATTAATGCATACAGCTGCAAATGTTTTCATTTGCCATTCAAAAGATAAATGAAATGTTTTGAAAAATCAATCAATATTTTCATGCACCGAAATTGAATGCAGGTCATTGGCATTTTGCTTGAGCGCATTGAATTCAGCTGTGCCAAAAAAGTAAGAATGGAAAAATATTAAAAATTGGCCATTTATCAAAATCAGGCAACCAAGTGTAAAGTAATGCAAAATAAATGATAAATTTGCGCACAATTTTTCGTTGCATTGTAAATGACCTACAATTTTGAAAATTATTGAATATTTCTCGGGCCTAGCACTCTTCAAATAATGCCAAAAAGCCGCCCCAAGTACTTGCAAAACATAAAATATTGACACTACTTTTGGCCATTGAACTCAGACCTGTTTATCGTGTTGATTGTTTATATATTTCGTTTTTTGCTTGCACTGCACTTCAGTGGCCTTGGCATTTGGCAAAGTGCACGTGAACTTTGCATAAAATGATACTCCCACAAAAAGTTACCAAGCTGTGCGATGTTTCTGCTGTGTCAGGGCCAAGTCTGCAAAATTATTCAGAAGTGCCTAATTTCATAATACATAAAGTACAAATTTATCACTGATAAGGGAATGGAAAATGTTCTAACAAAACCTGTGATTTATATGGCTGTTGGTAATCGAACGCACTATTCAAAGTTAAAGTTCAATAAAGCCCCACCCCGCTGCACACCCAAGCGACTACCGTAAGTAAGTGCTGGAAATCTTATCAAAGTTTTATTATAAATGTGCGCGTACTTGATATTGATATTTTATAATGAGTAAAGCAAACAACATTGAATCGTTATCACAACCATGTACAAACGTAATTTTAGTTTGTATAAATTGTATTTTAAGTCTTGTCAAACTGAGTAGCAAACATACGATTTGTTTGCCAACAGGTGCCAGGTACTAAGGTTCAGCAGGGTGAATCATCTACGAAAGTTCTGCGTTATCAAAGGTTTGCACCCAGTGTCAGACACTGAGACTTGCAGACAATGCGGATGCATTTATTTCAGTTTTAGAATAAAACACTCGCTCAGTTCTTATCAACTGTGAGTTAATAATAAGACCCGGATTTTCGACTTCTCTTTATTGTACATCTGTCGTCAGCTGATAATCTAGCCAAGATGAGGCTGGCACAGACTTAGATTTGTAAAGGTTCACACTTCTGGACCTACACTAAGCCAAAATCTTACTTAATTTTGTTTGTTTGCTTGCATGTTTGTTCATCAAGCACACAGAATTGAGGGAACGGACTTGGATGAAACTTCTCGCACGAACTTTCTTTTAAAGGCCAAATCCCTTCGATATTAACAAAAAATGTTATATTTCATCTTAGCAAAGGAGGCGAAGATCTAACGGAATCGTTTTAACTGTAAGATTTCTCGTTTTTTGATTTTCTAAAATATGTTAGGAAAAAAAAAGTTAAATTTTTGCAAGCCTCAAAAAAGTAAGACGGATGTGTGCATTGAGAAGTCTATAATCTTCGAAGAGCTAACTAAATGTCAGAGCAGGCGAGCAATCGACGGCAGCTATTTGCTGAACACATTGAATCTGAGCGTGCACCTGAGTTACCGAAGCAATCGCAAAAGCTAAGGCAGGCAAGCCTAGTAGAAATCTGAAGGAGCAGGCGATCAATCGACGTCAGCAATTTGCTATGCTGCTGGGTTAGCCGTGCTCGGAAGAAAGCGACATTTGCCATAAAATAAATTTGAGATTTAATTTCATGCTGACGGCTAATAGATGGATGGATCGTATCAGGTTTGAAGAAGTAGTTGACAACAGTCATCTTCCATCATAAGGTTTTAATTTCGAGAAGTTTGCTCTATTTTTCTATGACTTCAGATTATAATGAAGTTGCCCGACTGGTAAAGCTCGATTTTGCCAGTGAGTTAAGATCATCATGAAGATGAGATAGATGGCATATTTAAATTAAGCTTCGCCTGGTCGTTTTAAGTTTTAAATGCTATTTACTGAAGTCGTAATAAAGCACGCTGGGTAAGTGGTAGAGAGGTTATTATTTAAATCACATTCGGTTCGTCAAGCTGCATCGAGTCTCACCTTTACAAAAGAGTTCGACATTATTTGTGGATTTATTTCAGATGAAGGACTTAGTAATTTTGTTTAATGGCTTCTAAAGATTCTGTTGAACTTATTAGGATGGTATGGTAACTTAATGTTGATTGGAATATGTCGTTTGAATCATTCTTCGATCAACATCGGTCTAAGCGAGAGCTTAGTTTTAAGTTGGCCCTTGGTCTGACTTTTATGCTCCCTTATGTTAATTAACATAGCATTAACATTAATGTAAATATAAAAGCATTTTGTTAGTAACTAACGCAAACTGCTCTGACGAGTATGCAACGTTTTTAATATCCTTTATAAGACTGGCATTTATTATGCGATCTTTATTAAAATCGACAGATTACAAACTTGATCTGAGTGCATACAATACTAGTCTACACCTCAAATTTGGTTGCTCTAGGTCTTCTAGTCTCCGATATCTAAATTTTTATACGAACATCTAGACAGACAGGGCTAGATCTATTGAATCCAGAATATACATTCTATGTGGGGTCTAGTACGAGAGACTGCGACTAAAAAAACTACTATCATAAGATTAGGTTGAATCATTTTGTCTGCATTTTACGATTCTAGTCGCATATAATTTCTTTGAGTGTAAGCTCAAAATGATAAGGCATCAAAATTGAGCCGCAATGACAAATGACAGAGGTCGATGTCAATTAAACTTGATAAATTAAATTCCAATTCTAAGCTAAAATTGAGAGCAAAAGTCTGACAGCATATATGAGAACATTTGTTTCATAATAAATCTGCAATCTTCACAGAGTATTTTTTCGATAACTTCAATAGTCGCCGCGTATTCAAGAGTTTGTAGCTAAATCGACCAGTTCAAGGTAAAGATTTCCTGATGAAAAATTCAGATTTTCGAATGAATTTCAAAAGAGATTTCTCACGCAATGAATTTCGATTCAGGTGCGATAGCTTCAGTTTTTCAAAACACAGCTGCATACAATTTTTCTCCAAGCAGTTCATTCTTCGCCATGTACAAATTTGTTTGTGCTTCAGGATGGCCACAATTATTAGAGAGAGTGTGAGAAGAGGGAGAACTTAAGAACTTGGTTTGTTCTAAGTTTGTCTCAGCCTATGCTCGGGGCTTTGGCTATGAGCACAACCACCTTAAAACGATTGATCAGCAATCTAACACACTTGCAGTTCTTAGAAATCAATACATAAGTCTCCTTTTAAGAAGTGAGTGTTGCCACAAATAGCTAAGTAGATGATAAATTGAAAGAAGAAAGGTTTAACTTGCTTCGAAGCCGGGCACTTGTGCCTGGCGGCGCCAAGAAGCCAGGCAATTTTAAATGCTTCTAATAATTTTAAGCAATAAAAATGGTCCTTAAACAAAACAAGTTTCAAATAAACTATTCAAATTACATCATACAAACGCTTGACTAATTCCAAATGACAGTTTAACCACAGTTTTGTCATCTTCAAACACTTTGGGTTTGATTTTTGCAACCAATCAAGCAGCTACCCTAGAACTAACAAGGATCTTTGAATGATTTTTTTTCTACTGAAGGCTGATTTCAGTACTTGAACAAAGCATTTAAGTAATTGTTTGTTGTTCAATGCATAGCCTTTTCTTCTTTCTTAAAAGTAAATAGCTGTGGAAATAATGTGTTCGAATTCCGTCAGCTCTTTTCCTGCCTAGTCACACAAGTGAAATTGAGACTGTAATGTTCCATTGTAAATCGAAAGTGGGTCTGAGTATAGGCCATAAATATCCAGCTACAGTGAAATAACAGCACCTTTTTGTCACTTAACACGTCAATTGGATTTTAACTGAGACTGGAGATAAAAGCGAAAAATAAACTTGTAAAATGTGAAAAATTGTTGTAAAAATTTGCATTATAAAAGCCTATTTGAAGGAATTCAAATTCGAGTTCTGGATTTCGTCTGGAACTCTACGAAAATTCTGCTAATGATTTACTCTTGCCCAGCATATTTTTAAATTGGAGAATATCTGCGGAAAAATCGAGAATCTTCTGAGTTCTTAAAAATGCCCATAACAGAATTCCAAGAATCAAACTTTTTATCTACACAAACAAAAATTAACATATTTTTACGTCCATGCTTTCCGATGTATTTTGTGGTTACAATCAAGAATGGCAGATCTGAAGTCAGTCAAGTTTCAGTCCATCCAAGTTGAGTTCTCTTGAATTTTATTGCTACTTACTGATTCGTCAGTCACGTTAAAGTGGTTTTTATATTCTCTAATTTTGGTCATAAATGTTATGTTATTTCTGTTTAAGTTTTGGCGAATAAAATTAATCAATCTACATTTGCTTTTCAATTCTTGTGTATAAAATTTATGGTTCTAGGATTATAGGATATGCGTGGGCGGGAATAGCTACTGTTGTCTTAGGGCCGATTTCAAATCTTCTGCATAGAACAACCTGTAACAAATATGAGAATAAAATCTCACTTTATCTGACACTTAGCACCTATGTGGAAGTTTTTAAATCGGCTTATAAACGAAATGAAGGTTTGTTTAACCAGTTTTAAGACCCTTGATCAATTTTAATTAAAGAACTAATCGAATTGAATGAATCATGTAATGAATCATGTTCGGTAACACTAATCACTACATCTGTTAGTTCTGGATATTTAATGACCTTCCAATTTAGATTGAGGCTTGAAAGGGAGTATCCTAAATGGCATCTGGCTTGGTATAATTGTTTTGTATGTGTCATGCCTTTCATTCAATATAGAGTAAATTAAGATTCAAATCAAAACCTTGGTTCTAACCTTGCTACAAGCAACAGGGGATCCACTTTTCTATAGCAACTCAATTTCGTGCAGCTGGCTTGAGCTGAGCTAAGAATGCATCAAAAGTATGAATGTCTTTGGATTCATAGAATGTGCAACTTAAGCTGTATTTTCACTTGTCTGACATCTGCCTGCAAAATAACTCAGTTTTCTGTAAGTTGGCTATCAAATAATTGATATGAAAACTCAGATAAACTACTTCTAATGCGGTTTCTCATATGGTTTTCGTTTGAGCAACTCATATGAGAAATCAGACATCAAAGGATTACCATCGCTGGAACATTGTGTTGTCGTAATTGAAATACATAAATGTGACTACTTAAGAGGTAAAGTCTTTCGGATGTTTCGCCCACTGAATATTACACATAACTTTGTGTATCGTACCCTTTAAGTTATGAGAGGCTGCTGAAATCGGACCGTCCACGCACAAGCCATCAATACCGTATAGCATCGAATTCGTCGAAATCCACTGCGCAAGCAGAAAATCAAGTCTCGTAAGATGTATATCAGCAAGGACAGCATGTCGCGCTTCATAAAACGTGACTTGGGACTAAGTGCAGACAAGAGACACACCGACACCGGCACAAAATAGAAACAAAAACGCAAGATGAAACTTTAACTTCAACTTCAATCCGTCATAACACACCACAGAAAGATAACTTATCAAAACAATGGCTTCTGGAGACCAACAAGCTAGACTAAGGTGACGATTTTTCCAAATTCTTTTGGCTTAATAGACCAAGATTTACACGAAAACGGCAGACCGATAAACGGAAAATGCCAATTTGAATAGACGAATTGAAAAGCAAACTAAATTATATTCAAAAAAGGAAAACCACAAAACATACTCTATGCCCTTCCACATCACAAGCAAAACAGCAAATTTTCCGGAACACCTTTAATTAACTCGAATCAACTTACTTCAATGCAATCCGCATCTGATCGGCAATGGCTATATCGAATGACATCTTGTTGTGGTCGCACGCTCACACAAATCAATTCCTTTTTGTGGATATAAAAAGCGTTAAACTCAGAACACACAAACGACACAGGCGTTGGAAAATCCCGGCGAGCAAAAAAATCTATAAAATAAACGATGTGACCCACACGCGAATTGTAACCGATGGCTGTACTAGTTTTTTTTGTTATTATTTTTATAGAAAAAAATTTCTAATATTTTTTCTTCACACATTCACATAGCTTGTTGAGTTTTCACAATTGTTTTATTTTTTTGCTATTTAATTTAAAGTCAACCGCCAGACTTCAAATTGAGGACGGTTGCGTTTTATTCAGGGGTTGCTCGACAACTGAACGCTTAAAGTAAGCGCCGGCTAAGTTTAGTGCGGCGGACGGTCGCTGTCGCCGACTCTCGCAAGCCGCTGCTGATTTTTCCACTCATTTACTCATTCGCGGGCTGTGGGGTCGTATGAGTGATATTCTAGCTCCGTCAGTGTGTGCGTGTGTGTGTGTTTGCTCCAGTGTTTGTGTGCGTGTGCACTCAGATGCCTTGGGCATTTTGTCTGCTCGAGTGGGTTTGCCTGCTGCCTATGCTGGGCGCCGTTGTTTTGTTTAAACGTTATCGTTTTTGTTGTTGCCGTTTTGTTTATTGTTTATTGCATGCGCTCGGATATGTGAAAAGCTAACCGCTGAAGTGTTGTTGTTGTTGTTTGCTCTGTGCGACTTAGGGATTTCCTTGGAAATCAATTGTTCGCTGGCAGGCTCGTGACAAGAAATTCTACAATCTCATCGCAGTTTAAGAATGTTGATCTAGATCAGAAAATTTCCATATAATCATTTGGAGGAATGATAAGGATTTACTGTGAGAAGTTAGCTCCAAACATCCCAGCATTTTCTTAAAAGAAAACAGTGTGACCATTGTTTTTCCATGGTATTTTGCTGTTGAAGGAAAGCAAGCTGCTTTAGAGTGCTGTAATAAATGCAACCTAACAAACAACATGGACAAGATCAATGACCTTCTTGCATATAGTCCTGCTACTTTGAGTCACTTTGAAATTCAAAGACACTCGAGCAGTAAAATAAAAACGCTTTCCTCATCATTTTGGAGTTGTGGAACTTAGCCGAAGATAGCCAAATATGTCCATCAAACAGATATTCTATAATATCCTTCCTAAAATGCAACCTACCTTAGTTATTTGAACGATCACTCCAAGTATACTTTATCTACTGAGATAAGTTCTTTTTCACGCAGTACGGTCTTTAAATAAGCTAGAAATGAAGGAGAAGCTGATTTGCCAACACTGCTTGAAATCTTTAGTTGATGGAATAAACCAACCGAGCCAATCTAGTTGTAAAGATGGAGAGCTGCTAGGCAGCAAAAGTAGGAAATCTTCAAATGACATGGCACACTCAAAAAATTTATGTTTAAGATTTTAAAAAATCCCCCTTGATAATCATTTTTTTTTCTCATTTTAAAGAAAGTTTCTTGATTTTCTAAAACTTGGAAAGCCTAATCATAAAATTATATTTTTTAGAAAATAATTTCTTAAATTTTTAAATTTGGTTTAGTTTTTCTTAAATTTAGCGAAATTATTCTAGATGTTATCCTAAATACTGTCCTAAAATAAGTGCGAATTGGCTGATGTTCGGCTTGCTGAGAAGTTCAGCCTAAAATATAGAAAAATTAGTGTAGAAAACCGCCCTTAAAACTAGAAAAATATAAAAGACACCGCTTGTAATTCTCAACTTCGAACTCCCTGCTTTTGGAGGTACAGAGTACAGGGTTGCCCATATTCGACGGACCCATGTTTTTTTTTAAAAAAAACAAAGTAAAAAATAAAAATTTGGCGGTTGGCAATCTTAATCATTTAATTTGTTCCAAGTAGATTTGTTTACATCAATTTTTGAATATGATACCTCTCAAATGGCCGCCTCTGGCGTTGATGGCGTATTGTGCCCTTTTTGCAGCATTTTCCATCGTTTTCGCCAACATTTCGGCCGGAATAGCGGCTATTTCTTCACGAATGTTGTCCTTGAGCTCTTCTACGGTCCTTGGCTTGTTAACGTAAACCTTTGACTTCAAATATCCCCACAAGAAGAAGTCAGGCGGCGTCAAATCGGGCGAACGCGGTGGCCAGTCCAAATCACCACTTTTCGACATCAAACGGCCCGGAAACAATTTCTTCAGAAAATCGATTGTTATGCGACTTGTGTGCGGTGGAGCGCCGTCTTGTTGAAACCAGAACTGCCTCATACGCTTTCGACGAATAATTGGCATCACAAAATTGGTCATCATGTCGCGATAACGCTCCTGGTTGATGGTAACAGCATGGCCATTTTCATTTTGGAAGAAAAACGGCCCAATGACCGTTTTCGCACTAACGCCGCACCAAACTGTGACTTTTTTGTCATGAAGAGGCACTTCTTGAATCTCCTGAGGATTTTCAGTGGCGTAAATACGGCAATTTTGCTTATTTGCGGTCCCATTCAATGTGAAATTTTAATTTTTTAAAAGCACGTTGAGTTTTCACAATTGACTTGTTCTGTTGAATGTAAATTTCAACTATTTCAGAGCGCTCGCGTGGCGTGTATTGTTCCATGGTAAAAATTTGCTTGGACTGACGCTTCAAACGCGGTATGTCATTAAGCGATCTGACATCTCTGTCAAAAGTTATGGCGTTGCCAGATGGGTCCGTCGAATATGGGCAGCCCTGTATATTAAAGTCGGGCTTGACCGACTGTCTTACTTGTTTTTCATACGTGTAGCATGTTCAACATGTTAGAAACTCATAAGTCCTGCCAAGGACTCTCTCTCTCGAGCACGCCGATCGCCGCCTCATTCGCTGCAGTTAATGTCCATGCTTCTTACAGGTCTGAAAAAATGTGCTCTTCTTTTGTCTTCGTCTCTACCAAGCCCTGGCCACAAAACATACGGCCCTGTTCCGAATTCCGAATCGGTTTTTGTGTAAACGTTGCATTGTAAAGCTTAAGCATAGAAATGTTATAAGGAAGGCGACAAGCATTTCAAAGTTCATTTGATCAGGTTTGAGAAAAATCGGAATTGCTTCAGCAGTTGAAACCGACAGCTCAATGCCAAATGGTTTCAATTCGACTAAAATAGACGACCTGATCTAGTAGGCACAGACATTTTTCTTACTTTTCATAGAAAAAATTGGGATCCTAAGTACAAAAACTAACGTTTACACGAAAACCGACTCGGAATCGGGAATAGGGCCGATAGTTTCTGGGGGGTGTCAAAAAAATCTATAGTGATTTTCGTATAAACGCTTTCATTTCGAGCTACAACTGCGTGCCTTTATATGTGAAGTGTCTCCATAATGCTGAGCTACTAGATTAGATGACAAAAGTTGTGAGACTTGAAACCGACTGTTCAAGGCCAAATAGGTTTGATGCGTACGGTTTACTTTTTCTATAATCCAGTAGTCCAGCAGCGTTGCTATCACTTTACATCTAAAGTTCTCCTAGTTTAGCTCAAAGTTCAATCATTTATACGAAAATCTCTAGAGATTTCTGGGACACCCCGACTGCCTTAGTTTTCACATCTCTTAAATGTGAAATATGAAGATAATCGAGCACTTCTTGTAGCCTTTGTCTTACTATTATGACGTAACCCCACATTATGCATCCATACTCTACGCATAATTCAGTTTACTTGATTTTAAATGTTGTGTATTTTTCCCCCACAACTGAGAAAATGTACCGTCAGGGCTGATTCTGACGCAAACAGTAGCAATAACTGAGTTTCATGCCTGAATTCAGGCATGTTTTAGTACTTCCCATGAAACTCACCCATGTGTTCAGCACTGAAATCAGGCCTAAAATAAGCTAAGGTCATGAGTTAGTAGGTCAGTGTCTGTGTTAAATTCATGGCTGAAACTTATATAAAGGATGCCATCAGTTCAGTACCCGCCCTTCCATTTCATGACTGATTCAGCTATGATTCAGCTCTGAGCCGAACTGAACAGACTGAATATAGACTGAAAGTTTAAGCTCAATGGATTTCTGCATTCTTGCCGAGTCCATTGATGTCAATCCCTTGTGTTCTCCAAATATGATGAGAAGTGGCTTATGGTCTGTCCTCAAGGTGAATTTTTGACGTAGTAAGTTCTGTCGAAGCTTGGAAACAGAAAATATGCGGCCCTGTTCCCAATTCCGAGTCGGGTTTTGTATACACGTTGGTTTTTCTAATTTAAAGCTTAAAGTGAAAGGTAAGGAAAATGTCTGTGGCTACTAGATCAGGTCGTCTCTTTTTATACTCTGTACCGTAGGTACATAAAGTATTATAAGTTTGTGCAAAAGTATGTAACATCCAGAAGGAAGCATCTCCGACCCCATAAAGTATATATATTCTTGATCAGCATCAACAGCCGAGTCGATATAGCCATGTCCGTCTGTCTGTCCGTATGAACGCACAGATCTCAGAGATGGTAAGAGATAGAGGTTTGACGTGTATGGGACATATGCTTCTTATGTCTGCAGGCAGATCAGGTTTATTTTCAATTTTGGCCACGCCCCCTCCCGCCCACGCAATTTAGAAAAAACGTCATATCTCCCACAGTTTTGAAGATAGATGGCTTGTTCCTTCTGGACATAGTTAGTTATTAGGTTATTATCGATCCGCCAAATGAATGAAGAAGATCGGATGAACGGTTTTCGAGTTATGATCAAAAGACAAATTTTCTTGGTACAGAGTATGTTATAGTCGGGCTTGACCGACTTTCTTTCTTGTTGACGATAGGTTTCAATTGCTTAAGGGTAGTTTCTACCCCTGGCAAAAGTTTTTTTGCTTAAAAATACAATTAGGGTATTAAGAACGTTCAGTAAAAATTTCACGCAGATCCGACAAGTAGTTTTATTTTGGGAATATTTTTTGTGAATTAAAGTCTACATTTATGGGGAAAAAACGTATTTATTTGGTGTGTGATAACTTTAAGGGCTGTCTTCTCGAACAAGCGAATATAAATTTGAATTTTGACCCCGAAGAAGAAGAACCCGGGCTTAGCAGATAATAAAGGGCTTTAAAATCAGTACTTAAAAAAAAACAATTTCGTGAAAAACTTTATTATCGAACCTCGTATTTCTTAAAATACTTTAATTTATGTTTAGCTTAAAAATTTAAAAAAAAAAATCTTACTTGGAACTTTTTTTAGAATTTTTTTTTACCCCGTCTTGACGCACTTTGCCCCTTATTTCTCGGGAACCAATCAACCGATTTAAATTAAATTTTTTCAGTCCTTGCTTATACCCAAATGAATAGAAACAAGTATTTGGGAAAAACTATAAATTAATTTTAGTATGTCGAAATCAAAAACTAAATTTTTCAGCGCGACTATCTCTAAACCCCTTTTTTTGAACTGGTTCCTGAAAAAAAATGTAGCAAATATTGACCGATTTCAAAAATATTTTTTTGCTTTACACATAATTCCCACCATTTTCGCACCTGCCTCGGAGAACCGGGTAGATTCAAAAATAGCGAATAGAAAAGTCCGGAACCATTGGACCAACTTTTTTATTTTTTTGCCCTACTTTGACGGGCGCTACAACAACAACTGCAACAACAACAGCAAAACCAATTATCTATCCAATAAGAAAAACCGATTGTCAATATCTCTAATAGTTTTTGTGTAATTCAGTTTTTAGCGAAGCATTAAAAAATGAGGCTCAAGTAATTCCGATTTAGCTCAAACTTGATCTAGTAACAATTGATGTGCTTGTCCCCTTACTTATAACATCGCTATGTTTATACGAAAACCGGCTCTGAATTCGGAACAGGGCTTATGATAGTGAATACTTCCTTCTCAATGGAACTGTCAATTCTCAATTCTCAGCTTAAGTAGTTAAAATAGAATGGATGATCCTGACAGTTGCAAGAAATATTATGAAGGTATGCCCCAGAATAAGCGTAGCCCTTGTAGTGAGTCTGTAATGAATTGGACCACATTTTGATATTAAGTACATATATAGTCCAATGTGTTTCAAATCGATCAGAATGAACGTCCAAATGTATGTGGAATTATTGGGCGATCAAGTTGTTGGAGTTTGGCAGTCAGTTATATGACGATGCTTGGAACTGAACACCAAGTTCTTTGATGAGACAAATGTACCCGTTTCAAAGTGGCCACCCTTGATTCCCGACATTGAACCTAACTTGGAAATAATTCATATTATGCCCTTCCCATCCCATAGATTAGTGGCCAGTCATCAATTCTAAATGAAAATGCGTTAACTAATGCAATTACCTAAGTAACGGACGATAGCATCAACCCACGTATTATACCAATTGGATGGCATTTCTATTTGGGGTGGAAATGTGGGCAGATATAACTAATTTCCGGATTATACAACTAATTGCCAACAGCGCCACGCGAACTGACATGTTGGAAATAACAACTCAGACGAGTTTAATGATTAACTACAAAACATAGAATTAATTGTCGAGCAACGCGACTGCATTAAACAATCTACTGTACATATTTAATTCGAAATTTAAGGGATAATGAATTGAAGCTATTACCAAAGTAAGTATGCCCATTGTGCTTGCCGCCTGAATCAAATACGGACAATCTTTGAACTAAAACTATTAACCTTGTATTTAGACTTTAGCACAAATGCACAGATTTCTGGCCCACTGTGCACCGGCTACTTTTGATTTCGCCTGTGAACACAATGCGTGTCCTGTGGAGCCCTGGCTGGGCGCTGACATGCATTTGCCTCTGCATGTATTTTAAAACTCTCCTTTTAATCTTCCACTCTAAACTCCATATAATTTCGATGAACAAATTAAAAGATTAGGCCAAAAGTCAAATCATTTAGTTTTCGAATTTCATTCCGGTCGTTTTTCGGCATTCTTTTTGGTAAACTCCTCGGCCGCTTTCAGAAACGTTTTATGCTGCTTGACAAACTCCTCAGCAATATCCGTACGCAAGGGATGCTCCGGCTCGGGATCATGGAGTATGCCCACCAATGCCTGCAAGACCTGATCCGTGCGTGTCGTCGGCTTCCAATTGTCCGAGTTGATAATGGGCAAGCACACTTGGCCCTTCTCATCGATATTGGGGTGATAGATCTTGGTCTTGAAGAGTATTTTCGGTGGCAAAAACGGATACTGCGCAGGGAAACTCATCTCGACGCGAAAGGCCCCCTTGTTGTAGGGCGCTTTCTCCGGCACCAGCAGACACGTCCAGAGCAGCAGCGATTCATCGAATGTCTCAATGTTGCGAACCGTCTTCGACGGATTGGCCACAATGTCCGCCAGTTCGCGAGTCAAACGACGGGTGGCGGTCATTGTATTTTCAGCAGCAAGTCGAGAAGAAAAATTTAAGAAATTTTTACTTTTTTTTAGGAATTTTTGTTTGAATTTTTATTTTGAGTTTAGCTGGGATCAGTATTGTGGGACTGAGATATCTGCGAAGTGAAAAACACTGGCCTGCTGCTATATCAATTTATTTAGGTTTTATTTTTTACATTTTCCATATTCAAAACAACAACTCCTTGTGATCATCATACAGACTCTGCCACAACATCAACTTGTTCCATTCGGGCACTTCGATGTGCTTCAGATCATCGCCAATGTTCAAGCACTTGAAGGTGGCATCCGTTTTACGCACTGGATCCCAAGTCAGGGTATCCATGCCATTGATCTTCTCGTTGTAGGGATTACCGGTAGCCGCAAACTGCGTCCAGATGCCCACAGTTCTCTCAATGTTGCGATACTCGCGACTCTCCTTGGGCAATCGACGAGCCAGCAGGCTGGTAAACTCATAGCCCAGTTCGTCCGCATGACTAACGCCCTTCACACCACGACCCATACGCATTATGCGATAGGGATAGGTGAGCTCTTCCGAATCGAAATCGTAACGATAGAAGTAAACTGGGGCACCAGCCGCATGAGCGTGACGAGAGTGAATGACACGGAGGGCAGGAAAGACAAAGTTGACGATGGTGCACAACTGGAAAGAGAACAAAATTAAAGGAAATAAGAAGAATTAAAGGAAGTTTGTCTTGGCTCTCCACTTCGGTAACCAAATTGCTGGTTTGTTTCTAATATGAAAGCTATACCATATATTCATACGAATCTGAAGCAAATAACATAAATAACAAGAACTCGTATCGTTTTAGTTTTTGTCTTAGAATTCCCAAGTTTTGGCATTGAACTATATTAATATTGGTGTTTTTCATGATCCAAAAGGCGGCTTTTAAAACATTTGAAAATAGGTAAAAATGTATCAGTCTTGGCTTATGTAAAATTACCATTCATAATTCCTTTCTAATGTTCAAAACTTAAAACATACGAAACACAAGAAAGCACTGTACGGAGGGAAGGACTACAAAAGGTTCTTACTTCAGTAAAATTGATATATGTGCAATGCACTTTGTGATAAATATTTGGCTCAGTTATTATCATCTTGTTCCATTTTCATTTGCAATTATTTTTATACAATGTGGATGTGGATTATCTATAACAATTTAGTATTAAAATAAAAATTACTACAAATTAAATCATAGAAAATTGTTTTACGAGTAAATTTTACTGCCCAAATGAGCCTAAGGCCCATGCTGTTTTGGCTTTTCAATTGGATACAATTTGTTATTGTTAATTTTTTGAAATAATAATAATAATAATATTGCCTAAATGCAGCTTTTCTTAACATTTACTGTATATTATTTTTAGATTTAGCTCCGCCTTATCATTTCATTAGCGTTTCAGTACGCTCGTCAACCTTGCATATTGCACTCTAGGGATTATTTTCGCTATATTTTTGCGGACTTTTGAAAAAGTTGGTTTTTATATTATTGCGGTTTGTTAGAGTTGCCATTGCACCAATTTTTACACCAAGGTTTTAACCATTTAGAGTTTTTTCCCAAGGGGCAGTTTGAGCTTAAACAAAATATCGTCACCTACAATAACCTAGATTGTTATATTTCTATTATTGCTTTCATACCTCTTCAACATTTTGTCACAGTAATTGAAATTGATGTTGACGCTGCTGAGCTCAATTGGCGAATGTCTCAACTTGCACTTATATCAATTTTCTATGAGAAGCATGACTGGTTCGTTTCTTTCATACCACAGGTACCAATCAATCGTATCTTAATACTGAAGTACAAGCAGTTAATTGTCTAAAAGGGGCTGAAACAAGCTCATTTATTCACCAAATATATGGAAATCAGAAAATTCAGAAATATGTTTAGATTTGTGCTTTGGGGAGGGCTTCAGCCTCTCTAGCCGCACTCCTAGATCCTGAGTACAAGCTGGATTGACTTGAGCTCGACAGTTCCGGAATTCTTGTCCTAATATCGACATCAGCTCGGGAGAGCTTCATTGCAGCTCGATATTGGCTTAATTCAGTTACACACTGCTATGGTTTTAGCTAATTATTCCATCTCGATTTGATTCCTCAGTAGGATTATATCAGTTAGGATACGGTTAGGTTAGTTACCGATAATAAATAATAAGTTGTACTTGATTTGATCTTAAATTCGGCTTGCTATCAGTTTGCCTGATTGTAGATTAAGCTGAATAGGAAAAAGATTGCCAATTATTGATCAATCCTAGAATGTCAAACTTTGTGTTACCCCAAAAAAAGCTTCCCACAAGAAGCAAAGTGACTTTTTGAACAAACTTTTTATACCCTTGCAGAGGGTATATTGAAATTGTGCTGATGTTTGTAACGCATAGAAGGAAGCATTTCCGACCACATAAAGTATATATATTCTTGATCAGCATGACGAGCTGAGTCGATATAGCCATGTCCGTCTGCCCGTCTGTTTCTATGCTATCTCCTCCGTCAGTTTTAAAGCTATCGCCACCAAACTTTGCACGAAGTCTGCTGGTCCAAATACACTGCACATTTGTCGGAACCGGCAGGATCGGATGACTATAACATATAGCTGCCATAGGAACGATCGGTCGAAAAACTAGTTCTAGTGAGAAAAACTTTTTTGTTTTTAATGCAAACGTCTCCAAACTCCGTATTTACTAGTTTTTAATGCTTTTGCATAATTCTGCCAAATTTGGTCGAAATCGGACATCTATATGGTATAGCTGTCATACAAAAGTAGAGGCAGAAAAGGGAAAAACTTGTTTGTTATCAGTGGACATGTCCTTTAAATTAGTTAAAAAGCGTGCTGCAAGGATATACAAACTTTGGCCGAGCCGAAGTTAACTTTCCTCTATTTTTGATTTTGAAATCAGCAAGCTATTTTTCTATCTTTCATTGGCTTTAGCTTCCTCCTCATGCAAACATTGTTATGACTGTTTAAGAATTCCAAGGCACCAAATGTGCAAAAATCGATACAAAATATTAGACGCTATGTTGACATTCGCCTTTGCGTATGTGTGTGTACCCATTTAGCCTCACTGTAATGGTAAAAAAAATTTCTTGCTCTCAGTTTTTTTCGCTCTTTCGCTTGGCATAGGAGATCCGTACTCAATTCATTCTCGAGTTGGGATTATTTGACTTTCAAGTACGCATCCGAAATTCAAATTCGGATTCTTACAATCTTTCAGGATCGTTTCAAGCCTTTAGAGAATATAAGAAGCTAGAGCTAGTCCGACTTGAGCTTCATGAAGATTTTACTTAATGCTACAGCTTGTAGGAAAGAGGTGTAGTGGTGTGGCTTGCCTCCCTTTACACCTATTGCCTACAAACAAAAGCTTTTTCAAGAAATTCATGAAGTTTTCTCAACCGTGAAAGATTAGTCCTAGACGTGCTTGAAATTTTAATACGAAGATCTAGATTCCATCAATTTGTTTTGAGCTTGATTTTAGTACGCCTTTCTATTTCTTTGTATAGAAATCTCGCTTATTCATTGCACTTCTAAGTTTTCAGTACTTGGTTACCATGGAAAATTGTGGGCCTGATGTAAGTATGTTTTCATTGTTACTGAGTTGGGTCTGTTTTGAAATACTTAAGCGATTTTTATTTTTTTAATGATCAGTTTGATCTGGGCTATATTCTTCACCATTATTCATCCATAATATTGTCTATGATGAGTATTATCTTAATGATAACGAGAGCGATAGTTAAAGTCGGCCCTGCCCGACTTCGAAATACCCGTTACTCAGCTCAGCTCGGATAAGTATGCAACATTTTTTTAATTCGGCCATTTATTATCCGATCCATTTTTGAAAATTTGTGAGATTGTAGATATTGGCCACATAGAATACACTGCCAAATCTGAGCTCGATATCTTACAAATTGTGGGAGTTATACAATATTTTTTATTGCGGGGGCGGGAGGCGGCGTGGCCAAAATTTGAAACAAACTTGATCTGCCTACAGACAATACTAGTTTACGTATAAAATTTGGTTGCTCTAGCTCTTCTAGTCTCTGAGATCTACAGACGGACATGGCTATATCGACTCGGCTGTTGATGCTGATGAAGAATATATAGTATATACTTTGTGACATCGGAGATGCTTCCTTCTGCCTGTTACATACATTTGCACGACTTTAGTATACCCTTTTTACTCTACGAGTAACGGGTATAATTATGCAGGAAATTGTATTCTTTAAAAACAGTTTCTTAAGAACCATGCTAAGAATTGCTGAGAATCTTATGCATAGATCAGAAATGATCTAACACTTTATCGGCAAAAACTGTGCTTGTTTTTAATCTCTTTGGTTTTCTTGCGGTTTTATGATTCGTCAGAGACGGCCAAATGGATTTAAGTAGAAGTATTGCAAGCGAAACGCGAAAAACAAACAGTTTATTGCTTAAGTCAAGTTTTTCTCGTCTTATTAGCTATCTTTTGACAATCAACCGATCTGTCAACATGTGCCTTAAGTTCGTGCGCAAAAGGTTCTTATTCATATTTGATTTGTGAATATTACGTTACAGTATAAAAGAATTATCTTTGGTCAAGTTTGGCAACGATTACATTAAACACATAAATGGTTTTGTTTTCACTTTCACGATTTTATCGACCCATCGTTTCTATGTCAGATATATTTTGACATATGTCAAACATTGGAAATGTATGCAAACTTACATAAACTCTATAAACTTTGAGCTTGATAGCTAATTCTAATCGAAAAGTAGTTCTTACTTCAACTTGTTTGTCGAACTATCGTTCCTATATAATCATCCGATTTTGATCAAACTTAGCATTGAAATAGTATTGAAAACAACAAAAAGTGTTTAATACTGTTCCTAGTTTTCTGCTCATTCACTTCCTCAACTCACATCCATATAGTTTTCTCCGGTGGCCACTTCGCCAGTTCGATGAGCTTCGCGTATTTTGGAACTCCATAGAGAAATCTTCTCACTGCTGGGATTGGTGGCCAACAGTTCACGGGGCAGGAATGGTGTGCCAGCATCCACTTGCTGGCTGACCTGCGGCATCATTTTAATCTCTGAAAAAACAAAAACCCCATCAATTCATTTGTACCAAATCAAAAATTACCAACTCACCCGGCATCCACAACAAACCCTCATACGAAGTGTTACCAATCATCATGGGTATCGAATTGCCCCAGGCAGTTTTCATCATCTCCCTCGGATGCTTGGAAATCACACAGTCGGTTGTCAAATAGGGCTCCATGGCGGGGCCAAAGGCAAACATTATCTTGTTGGCTCGATCCTCTGGCGTAAGAACCAGCTCTTCCACACGTATCAGGTCCTTGGCTTTCACATTGATTAAGAAATTCAACACATCCTTTTCATTACTCTCGCCCTTATAGCCAGCCAGCTTGGCTATTCTATACGCATTGTGCGTAATGTCCCCATTGAAAGCCCAAGGGGCAATGGCACTGCCCGATTGGAGTATGCCACGATGGAACAGGCCTTGCGTCTGGTCCGTTAGCATCATATAATGCGTGGAAGCTCCACCGGCGCTCTCTCCGAACACCGTAATGCAATTGGGATCGCCACCAAAGCTGGCACAATTGTTTTTAATCCATTTCAGAGCCATGACCTGATCCTTGAGACCAGCATTGCCGGGCACATTCAATTCAGGAGATTTGAGACTGAGGAAGCCTGGCGGTAGGTGGGAGAGAGAAAATTAGTTTGTGGTTTCTGTTGGAAGTATTTTGCACTTACCCAAAGCTCCCAGGCGGTACTGAATGGTCACCAGAACTACATCTTCTTGTATGAAATAGTCCGGTCCATACCATTCACGATTGGCCTCGCCTAAGATGAAGCCACCGCCATGTATCCACACCAAGACAGGACGTGGCTTAGCGGGAGTGGCCTAAGGGGAGAAAGTGCCAACAAAACGATTGAAATATAAAATAGTCTATACTCACATTATTGGTATAGACATTCAGGTAGAGGCAATCCTCCGATCCTTCCACTTTATCATACACAAAATGCACCTGCACCGACTTGTCCTTGGCCTGAGTGCAGTCTCGTACACCCTCCCAGGGAGTGGGCCGTTGGGGTGCCCGAAAGCGCAACTCACCTACAGGCGGCTGGGCGTATGGGATACCCTCAAAACTGAAGTAGGGCACATCGTAGAGGGACAAACGCTTGACACCCCGCACTTTGCCATATTCCGTATCAGCGACAATTGTTTCGTTAGTTGTGGAACGATATTGTTGGATTTTATGCTCGATGGTTCTGTAAAAGGCAGGCATATATATTAGCATGACAATGCACACAATCGAGTGTGGATGTGTTCTATCTGGGCTAGTCCATTATTCCCATTGTGGTCAGTTAATTATTTTAATTAATTTTCAAAGCCAAACTGCATGCATTAAAATTTAAATTATTTTACTGCTGCTGTTCATCGCCAGTCAACTGTGTGCGTGTGTGTGTGTGGCTTTGGGTCCACCTGCAAGCCAGGCACTTCGTCTGTCAGTGATAAATTAACACATTCACTTCCTGCCCACTGCTCCAGTCATGCTCCAGTCAAGCTGCACTGCATACTAAGGAAATTCTCTAAGCCGGGCATCTAAAATGCAGTCCTTAAATCATTTCAAGTTCAGGGCAAATGCCAAAGAACAGTGTGGCTTATCGCTCACATTAATAAGCATCCCAACATTATCATCTTCTTTGTACAAGGTGTGCTAAAAATACAAACCAATGTGTCAGCTTATCATTTGCTTTCGGAGTGTTATCAGTATGCGAGTACACAACTGAAACTTTTACTTTTGGCAGAAGAAAAGAGATTACCCAATGAAGCACGTCTTTGTTTTTCACTTATGCAATGAAGAACGCGATACGACTTTAATTTGCCAATTACCATCAATTGAATAAATAATTGCAATGTGTCTCAGGAATTCCAAACAAATTAGATAATGCGATAAACATGTTTTGGGCTTGCCAGCTTGTCGAGCCCTTGGAGAAATGGTATATACCAATTGTTCTCAACTGAAGTTAAACCAAACGTATAAGTTTTCGTTGATTGAAAGGACTTTTTCGGTTCATGAAAAAGTGAAGTTCTTTTCAATCTCTTGACTTGTGTGCTTCTAATTTGTGCTTCCACAGTGTAACACCCAATCCAAGCGGCAAAGTTGGAGAAGCTTTTTCATGGCTACTTACTTCACAGCTGGTAAAGGTGACCGGTTGTGTAAGCTTTAAAAGAAAGCATTTTTCAACGATTTCACTTCGTAATCGGATCATTATTCGATTGAATTGAACGAAAGGAATATGTTGCTTCGTACTTATAAACGTCCAATATCGTTCAGAATAATAATCTCCTGGACTTGGATTATGTTAAAGAAGCACGACAGAATATGTAGAATAGATCAGAGAATGTTCACACAAATCAATTCTGAATTTCCAGAAATAAACGCAGTTCGATGATAGATATATTAAAGTTCAGAAATCGATAACAGGTATCAACGTCTTAAAAAAAAGCGCTTCACAAAGAAAACAAGAAAGAAAGTCGGTCAAGCCCGACGAAATTATACGCTCAGCATAAATTTTGATGCTGCAGTAGCAGCTGAAAGCAGCGGTGCTACTGCGCTGCAGCAGCGAACAGTCTTTTGATCATAACTCGACAACCGTTCATCCGATCTTTGCCATTCCTTTAGCGGATCGATAAGTTATCCTGATTACTAAATATGTCCAGAAGAAACGAAGCATCTATATTTAAAACTTTGGGAGATATGACGTTTTTTCTAAATTGCGGGGGCGGGAGGGGGCGTGGCCAAAATTGAAAATAAACTTGATCTGCCTGCAGATATAAGAAGCATATGTCCCATACATGTCAAACCTCTATCTCTTACCATCTCTGAGATCGGACAGACAGACGGACAGACTGACAGACGGACATGGCTATATCGACTCGGCTCTTGATGCTGATCAAGAATATATATACTTTATGGGGTCGGAGATGCTTCCTTCTGGCTGTTACATACTTTTGCACAAACTTAATTTACTCTATGTACCTAGGGTACAGAGTATAAAAATCTAAAATTTGCGAGATTAAATAAATCCCAAACGATGAGCTTGATTTTATCTCCCCTTTTCTTCTGTACAAGTCTTCAAACTCGTCAATTTTGACTCAGCTTAACATATTCAAAAGGTTGCCGGTTCGGTTCATCAGCTGGAATTATCGGTTCGGGTGGGTTAGCTTCGGTTCAGAACCGGCTTGGACACCTCTAGCGTGATTCTTCATATGCGGCATCGCCAAAAATGCTCAGTAAGGCTTGCCATTTCACCATAAATAGACCAACAAACAAACAGCGTTCGCAAATCATTAAATTTAACTAACAAAATTCGTGCTCTGTGAGGTAACTGATGAACAGAGGAAAATACTTCTGCTGCGACATCAAAACTTATACTGAGCATACACCTGTGTTGGTACAGAGTATCATACAGTCAGGCTTGACCGACTTTCTTACTTGTTTTCTCATCCAAATTGACTAATTTTCCCAACAAACAACTCAAACCTAATCTAAGCTTTCTTTTACAGCAACACACAAATGAAAAAACAGCAGTCACAGCATTTTATGTTAACAAAATGTTCATTTGTTGTTTTCATTAACCAAAAATGTTTCTAATGAAAACCGGCCATAAATAAGACGTCTATAAGTGACATACAAGCATTAACTCACTTTTATACATATAGCATTCGCACTATAGAAGTAAAAGTTGATATTCAAGTTCAACTTAAACATATAATATAAATTCTGATTGAATCAAATTAAAATTCTATATTGACACAATTTAGTTGTCAGGGAAATGCCACTCCATTCTCTTATTTCACTCGTTCAATACACAATATCCATTACTTACATAATATCAATATTAACAAAAAAAAATAACACTTTGCTTCAATATTTGCTTATGTAAACCAATTTGTTTGTCTTTTTTTTGTGATGTTAAACTATGCAATTAAATGAAAATGAGTCCATAAACATGAATTATGTTTCTCGTGAAACTAATTAAGCAATAAATGTTAGCTCTAGAAATAAATGTAACAGAAATAAGTAGCAGTGATGACGATCTACCTAGCAATATATTTTTAAGAAACTTAGTACAGAGGCTTAGTATTGGTTTGAAGGGATATCCGTAAGTCAACTAAAGTCGAACTTAAAATATTATTTCCAACAATCATAAACACACTTTAAATTCTAGGAATGCATTAGGTGAGGTGAATAGTAGAATTTGTCAGAAATGCAATCACCATCAGGTGACTTAATCAAGTCAAAACACTTATTGGCAAACATATGCCACCACGTCTCATGTTTCTAAATGAGTCAAAAATTAAGGAAACTTGTCATGTCATTGACAAGCTATTCACCTTGAAATCATAGAATTCTTGGTATATGCATCGAACGTTCAGTTTAATTTTTGGAACTTCAATAGATTGTGAAAGTTTAGGAGCTTCTTAAAAAAAGCCACCAAACACGAACTAATTCTCGCAGTGCAGTGGTGTAACTGACCATATACTTACAGGCTAAAAACAAGACACAATTTGGCAACGTCCTGCGTACGCCACTGACCCAGTGATTTGATTGCTCTCCAGGCAGGTAGATCAATGCATTCATCCTTAATGATCAATCTTCAAATAGTTCTAGAAATATTCCTCTATGTTTCTAGTTTACTCTAGCTTTATGTTCACCTTATATGTTACTTCGCTTTTTGTCGAATACGGAGCAGAAAACAACATCGACGAAATCGAAAACTGGAAAATATCGCACGAGACAGTGTTGTCAAACATGGTTGCACGACAAAGAGTCCGATGAGATAATATGGCCCGGACCAGTGATGTTAGACTCATATATAAAAAATTGAAATATAATTTGGCGGAATATAATTACTTCAGCGACAACTTCGAGACCAAGAAAATAAGCATCATATTTAAGGCTAGATGCGAGATGCTGCAACTGGGCTATAAGCCCCACATTAGTGATGATCCCTGTACCCTCTGCAATTTAGGCGAACGAGAAGACGTGCTGCACTTTATTGCTGTATGCCCAATACTAAAAGAGATGAAGTTCCGCTACTTCGGTACATACACCCTGACAGCAGAATCAGCTGTCAATCTGCTGAATGGCCCAAACTGGTCGCTGCTTGGATCATACATAAGCGAAATTTTTAAGTACAGGCGTCAAATACTAACAGAAGATTTTTAATTTTAAACTTAAGCTATTATAAATAAAACATTAAAAATGTATACATGTAAAACACCCACAAGAATGGCTAACGGCATTGCCAAGCCAAATAATTTTTAAATAAATACTACTTCTACTAATATGTTACTTGAAATGACGGATCATATTCAATTTATGATATATGCTGTTGAAAATATTGAGATTTGAATCTTGTTTGACTTAAGCTTTGGTCTAGACTAAGACAATACTAATAAACACTATGGTCCGTCTTCTCATTATCCAGTTTTTTTATGTGAAACATCTTGAAATTAGGAACGGATAATTTAAGCAAGAGTACAAGTTTATTTCAGCGTCACGCGTCACGTTGTCATACTTTGTGGTGTTAAAAGCGTTTGATGTGATGTGATGCTAGTGATGATATCAAGTACTTAGAATTGAGGTGCGAGTAATGCGTTTTAAGCAGTGGAGTTGGATGGAAGAGGGTCTGGTTGAGGATTAGACCCCCCCATTGAACTTTTATTAACATGCTAAGTGCAGGACTAAGAAAGAAGCAACCATAAACATTTATTCTAAAAAACCCCTTGGATAAATCCTGCCTACGCCACTGATATAAAGTACTGAGTTTCCAGTACGGTGGATTTGATAGCGTGTCTTGGTTTGAAGAACTTTGTATAGACTTCTTAGGATCAAGTACTAAGTTTTGAGTAAATAGTACTATTTAGTACTAAGTATCGACTGAGTATGGTGTATCGAGTACCAAGTATTGAGTACCAAGTACTGAAAATCGATTTATGAGTATGGCGTATAGAGTAAGTCGGGTCTGCGTAAGTAAGAGATAGTCGGAGCTCATCTTATCCTTCTTGTTTTCGTGAGTGTTATCAAATTCACCCCCAAATTTTATTAATTGATTTTGCTGGGTTTTTAGAAAAGCGTTGTATTGGTATCCGTGTTCCATAAGCAAGAGCCTTTTTTCCAAAACTTATTGAAGTGGTTCGAAAATAGCTTTAATTTTTCGAAAAGGGCTTAAGGGATTCGTCTTGCCTCTTTAACACAATCAAGCAATAGTAAATTGTTCTACAGGCCATAAGATTCAATGTACATATAGTTAATAAAGATTAAAACTCTGATTAAAACTGTCTAGGAGACCTACCCCAATCCTTATCCAAAGTTATTATTCTTCAAGAGCATTGTTCTACCTAAAGAAACTTCCACCATTGTTAAAGAATTCACATTTTCATCGGTTTTGCTTGATAATTATATCTCTGTTATTGTTCGGACAATAAAGACTGCTTGGCCGATTCCTAAACATCCATTGACCAACACAAAGAGTCGCTTCGACATTAAGCCTTGGGTACGAACCGGTTCCAGCCTTGCTTTTAACAGCAGATACTGCGGTCTCGTCGTAAAATCATCATGTAGCTTTAGAATCTTTTCGAATACTTAAAATATGTCATATATTTCTTATATTCGTCTCAAAGCCGATAAAACTTTTCCTTACCTACAGCTGATATTAGGACCCTGCATCTAGATATATGATTGGGCGATGCAGTAACGCTTGTGGGCGTTATTGCACTGCTGGAGTGAACTAACGCAAGCGGGGGATAGTGCAGTGGGCGTTCTTGCTTGTACTAACAGATTATATTATACTTTTAAAATTATTTGTAATCTTCAAAAATCAATAGATTTCCCCTCTAGAAATAAAGATGATATGGAAATAGCTCCTAAGAGTTTTAGCAAGATGAAATCAATATCTCCAAAATACTCAGCGACTACGTCATACTAAAAGCTAATAAATACTTTGAAAAATTAATCCCTTTGCCATTAAAATAAACTTCAATTAGATCACTAAAATTAATAGCCACTCCACCACTCAAAAGCCTTACTCATGCTTGACAATGAATACCAAAAAACTTAAAAAAAAAACACGCACGCAGGGAACAAAACAACCGTTTCAATTGACTACCGCTAACCGCAGACCACACGTAATCATCACTCGCCGACATTAATCAGAGACAATTATTATATTAATAGACAAATATGGCCCATTGAGGTCATCGCAACGAAACTCACTTATAACGCCATCGCAAACGCTCCACCAAGCCGAGGTTTTTGTTCATTTCTACCGTCAAATGTCACGTATTTGTTTATTTATTGGCTGATCTTTAGCCGATCCGTCCAACCGTATTGCTCCAGCGCCAAACAGAAACTGAAATTAAAAACGTTTTCATATTGGATTCTGTTGGCGAAACGAACAACAAAAATCTACTACATTAACACAAATATCAGAATACAAATTAAACAAAAAAGAAGAAAGAGAAAATATGGCAGAACAAAAACAAAACACAAAAATGTGTATTTTCAAGTGCGGCGCACAGATAAACGTTCCGGGGAGCTTCGATGAGGCGTGGGCCGGTTGTCGGAGGGGGGCGGGGGGGCGATCGTAAGTAGGCGCGCCGGCAGCGGCAGCGACTGCATAATTAATCAGCAATGCACAAATCATTATTGGCGAATTCACAGCGCGGGTAAACAAAATACAAGTATCTTTTTGAGCTACTAGCTGCGGGGGGGGGGGGGGGGGGGGGGGGGGGTGGCTAAGGCGGAATGCCGGTTGGTGGTGGTGCGCGAAACCGCTGAGTGGGTCAGCCACACTTGATCATGCCGGCCCATAATTAAGTGTAAACAAAAACCTAACAAATTATTTACGCGTAGCAAAGCTTTCAAGTGGTGAGGGGCGTTGTCGCCGCAGCTTTGGGTCGGTCGGAAAGCTTTTGAGAAAGCAAGAGAATTTGTTTACACTGGCTTGCTAAAATAGAGGTACAGCTAGTTTCCAAATATAGCTGCTACAAAACAAAAGGTGTTTAAGTGTGAAATGAGCGAAGTAACTGTTCGTGCTGAGAGGGCGCAATGTAACCACTATGTATGTGCCCATCGCTGCTTTAGAGCTTTACTTAAAACATTCATTGTATACCCTTTACCTTGAGTTATAGCTTTTATTAAAGAAATGTTAATTTTTACTTAACAAGCTAAGCTAATTGTATTAAATTCTTGAATCATGTCAAAAATCGGCACAAAAGTTTGCTTTTATAGTTTGCATAAAGAGAATTTAGACTAAGTTGCCGACGCTTTCTTCTTCACTAGGGTGTTCGACATATAAGATATGAAAGTGCACTTAATCGGTACTTAACAAATTGAGTAAGCAACATATCGATTTCATTTGGTGAAATTTTACAATTTGGGTAATACAATTTTGGTGCAAATTGGGTAACCGACTAGAGATTTAGTTCTATCATATCTTATTTATAATATTCAGATCGGATTTTGGAAAATTGTGTCGAAAATCATAGCAAATTCGCAGTAAACTGTTGTATGGAACTTATTAGTTCTTAATCCGTACACAGAAAAAAAGTGGGGAGATAAAATCAAGGTAAAACGAGAAAGCCAAGCTAACTTCGTCTGTGCCGAAGTTTTTATACCCTTTTAAATATTTTCAAAAAATACTTTTTTCCCATTTTCCGACCAATCGTTCGTATGGGAGCTATATGATATAGTCATCCGATTTGGACAAAAACTTGTAGAATTGTGTAAAAGCCCGAGAAACATACAAATACAAAATTACAGGATGCTACCATTAAAAACAAAAAAGTTTTTCTAACTAAGACTGTTTTTTCGACCTATCTTTTGTATGGCTGCTATACCATATAGTTGTCCGATTTTGATAAAACTTGGTAGAATTATAAAAAAACATATAAAACCTATGATTACAAAGTTTGGAGTCGTTTCCATTTAAAAGAAAAAAGTTTTTCATACTACAACAAGTTTTCCGACCGATTGTTCCTATGGGAGCTATGAGATATAGTCATCCGATCCGGTCGGTTCCGACATATTAGTAGTGTGCAGTAAAAAGAAGACTCTGTGCAAAATTTCAGCTCGATGGCTTTAAAACTGAGAGATTAGTTCGCGTAGAAACAGACAGACAGACAGACAGACGGACGGACAAAGCTCGATCGACTCAGCTCGTCACCCTGATCAAGAATATATATAGTTTATGGGGTCGGAAATGAATATTTCTATGCGTTGCAAACTTTTGGGCAAAATTATTATACCCTTTGCAAGGGTATAAAAATTGACCTCCGGAATAAAACTTCCAGCAAAAGTCGTACTAGATCCGAGATATCAGTGATCAAGTCCATCCTATTCGTACTTGGAATGAGAGTTTCCGGGTTTGACCGACTTCTGACAACGTTTGGGATTGATGTTATCCCGGATATCCCTGAACTCTCGAACTTATTTTTTGTGTACAGTCTCAAAAATCTATAAGAAAACTCAAACTCAAAACTGCATGTCATTCTTAGCGGAAAATTCAACCTCCCAGATGGGCTGGTCAAAGCTGTAAGGATGAAAGTTTAGTACCCAGAACTCTAAAATAGGGGTGACATTTGTTGTAGCTTCAAGCATATAGCATCTCTCTACACTTTCTCTTCTGTCTCTTGCAGAATTAAACGCAACTATAAATTATCACGTGTTTGTTGTTGTGCGTCAAATGATTGCGTTTGTATCAGAGAGCCACAAACACACACAGGTTTCTTTTTCGATTTCTTGTGTTTGTTGTTGCTTCAAAGTTGTTATACTCTGTACCAGAGGTACACAGAGTATATTAAGATTTTGCATAATATAACAGCCAGAAGGAAGCATCTTTGCTTCTTTTTTGATCAGTATCAACCACCGAGTTGATTTAGCCACATCTGTCACACACACAAGCTTAATATACTCTGTGTACTTTATTTTGTTTTGACTGGTAGGGTCTCAAAATTGTGATTTACTGTTTAAACTCGATTCAAAGCGAGGCAACTGCACTTGTAGTCCTTTCCTCTTGTGCGACTGCATGGCACCAGTTGCCATTAAGTAACTCTCGGAGCAATGGCAGCAAGAAAGCCGAATCCTTATACTCCGCATTAACATGACTTTTAAGCCTTTACTCCAAGTTACCAAGAATCCTATTGAAACCGCAAATTTAACTTTAGAAGCTAGGAACAACTGTGAGATTGTTGTTGTATGGTTAAACCTGATCCCTAGATTAACTGGCAGTTCATAGTGTTAAATGGGTGTGTTATTTAAAACAAATTTTTGAGATAAAGTTTATTCCATACTTCCAGACCCGCTTTTTCGAATTGTGTTTGCAATTCCATTTCCACTCCGATATTCATGGCTTTGTAGGGCAGCTTGAGGGAAAGGGGAGTCCATACTTCGGAGCCCGTTTCAGCGCAATTTGGATTTCCGGTACATGCAAATGTGGTTAGAATGCTTATCATTCGTTGGATTGTACAAAATTCGGGTGAGTCTGGGGAAACCTCGGGAACACCCGTTTTGGAGAAGATATAGCCCAGGTCATCGGCATGACATACTCCACGTTTGATGTCGTCGCCACACAACTTGATGCGCATGAAGTTATGTTTGGGTGAGTCGAAATCAAAGCGATACAGATAGGTGGGAGCTGGGGCATGAGCCAGGCGCGAGCGTACCACACGATGGAGGCCATGCCAAAATAGTTTATAGCTGAAGAGCTATAAAATGGTGCGGGAATTGCTTGGTTTAGTATGGGGTGGCCAGTGAGTTGGTGAACAAAACAGAGTTTTCCTGCCCCACCTCAGTTTACTTACATCCAAAACCTGCGACACATTATTCTTGTCAATTGTCCGTGGTCCAAAGTGAAATCGCACCACTTCGGCGGCGCAAACATTGCGCTCCTCCGGTGTTAAGCTCTGGTACAGCTCATAGGGCAACACCATGGCTGGCTCCTGCTTGAGCAGATCTATCATAAATCCATTATTCATCTTGCAGTTGGGATACATGGCCAAACCCTCAAACGACGTGCCACCCAGAAGCAAGGGCACGCAGCCGGACCACGCCGTACGCATCATTTCCAAAAGAGGACGCTCATTCACTGCTGGCACAAAAGGATGCAGGAACCCAAAACATTTTTCCGAAATATCAACAAAATTATGCTGAACCAAACTCGGAGCGGGTTGTGAACGCAAAAACTGCAGCATGGCCATCTGCTCCATGGGACCCCCAAATCCAGCTTGCATGGCCAGGCGACAAAACAATGTCTCCTTCTTGGGGTACTGGGTCCAGGGACTCAACATTGTGCCCGACATCATAATGGCCTTGTGGAATAATCCCTTGGCCTGCGGCAAGCACATCATAAAATGCACCGAGGCAGCGCCAGCACTTTGGCCACACAATGTAATATTTCCAGCGTCACCATTAAAATGTTGAATGTGCTCACTAATCCAGCACAGAGCCATCAGTTGATCCTGCAGGCCAGCATTGCCGGGCACATGGCAATTTGGATCGGGTAAGCTGAGGAAGCCGAGCGAACAGAGGCGATAGTTGAGCAGGACAAAGACAATGTCCTTGCTCATGAGGTAGTCGGGGCCGTATTTAGTTCTGGTGGCGCCACCGAAACGAAAGGCACCGCCATAGAGGTAGACCATGACGGGCAGAGGAGGCTTCCCGCTGTCGAACTGAAAGGAAGAGCAGCTTTTGTAATGAAATTTGCAATTAAATTGGTAAGAACTTGTCTCGTGTAAAAGTTGTGGCCAAAGAATTTGCAGCTTCCTCTCAACTCACATGCTTGGTATACACATTCAAGTGCAGACAATCCTCACTGCCTTTGACTTGCCCACTAGCCCGATCCATTTGCACTGGCACATTCCGTTCCCTTTGCGCATCCAACTCTTGACCCGACCAATCATCCGCCGGCTGTGGTGCCTTAAAACGCAAATCACCCACTGGCGGCCTGCCATAGGGAATGCCCTCAAAGCTGAAATATTCAACTCCATGGAGGCCACACTGCCGTTTGCCCCTCACTCTGCCCATGGGCAGATCCACAATTTTTGCGTCCGACTTGCTGCATTGGCAACGAAACTGCTTCAATAGAGAATGCAAACACTTGCTCCTGCTCCGACTTGGAAAGCCAAATTTCAACATGACATTATTAAATGCTAAGGGTGAGAGTTAAAGCCAAAAGGCTTTCAATATTATTATTTAGCCCAAAGCTGCCTAATTATGCTAAGTTTTTGGTTTGGTAATAATGATTGATAATTGATAATTGATCTAATTGATTCCTCTTGTAATGGTTGGATGTTCATGGATAAGAATGGTCGTGTACAGCAGCAGGTATGAGAAAAAATGGTTATATCGAAAAGTACCTGCTGAACGCAGTGCAACATATTTTGGCAATGTTGCTTAAAACTAATAATCTTCACTCAGCTCGCCAATATGTCTTACAGCCAAGTGTTAAACAGCAATTGGCAATTGGGTCTTTAGTGGATGACGCGCGTGTTACAACTACAGGGTGGTCCATCGAGTGTTTGGAATTTAAACTATACATAGTTTGAGTTTTAGAACAGCAAATGTCATTCGGAAAGCGATTTTTATTGAGTAAATACTTTGACATTAACGAAATAAGTCGCTATTCGCTGGAAGAAAGTTGGGAAATACTAAAAACATATAATATTTCCAAAGTGATGAGACCTCGACACAAACATTTAACCAAAAACGAGAGCGTAAGTTAAAGTCGGCACTGCCCGACTTCGAAATACCCGTTACTCAGCTCAGCTCGGATAAGTATGCAACATTTTTTTAACTCGGCCATTTATTATCCGATCGTTTTGACAATTTGTGAGATTGTAGATATTGGCCACATGGACTATAATGCAAAATCTGAGCTCGATATCTTAAAAATTGTGGGAGTTATTCAACATTTTTTATTGCGGGGGCGGGAGGGGGCGTGGCCAAAATTTGAAACAAACTTGATCTGCCTACAGACAATACTAGCTTACGTATAAAATTTGGTTGCTCTAGCTCTTCTAGTCTCTGAGATCTAGGTGTTCATACAGACGGACGGACGGACGGACGGACGGACGGACAGACGGACATGGCTATATCGACTCGGCTGTTGATGCTGATGAAGAATATATATACTTTATCATATCGGAGATGCTTCCTTCTGCCTGTTACATACATTTGCACGACTTTAGTATACCCTTTTTACTCTACGAGTAACGGGTATAAAAAAAGTTCCGAAAACTCAATTTGTGGATCAATTCGTGAAGCGAGTTCGTGAAACTGGAATGTTAATGGATAAACCAACCGGTGCGCTCGACCGAAAACATTGCTGCGGTGCTGAAAATGTGCGTGAACAACCATCGACGTCAACTCGCCATCGATCTCAACGATTGCACGTTTCGCGCACTTCTTTGATGCGAATTTTGCATAAAGACCTTGCCAAGAAGCCATACAAAGTGCAATTGGTGCAGCAGCTAAAGCCAATTGACCATTCGAATCGACTTCAGTTCGCAAATTGGGCGTAAGATCGTTTGGCCGAAGATGGAATCACATTTCCAGCTGTTCTCAGCAAGCCAATATAGGTGGGCCAATACAAGTAGTCCGCTTTTTGCTTTCTCATTCTCTTAGAATTTTAAGAAGCTTTAATCTTTAACGGCCGATTTCACATCTCCTACTTTGACCTATCTGTCATAAAAACTAACATTATACAGAGTAAGGGCCAATAACTTCTTCATAGAACTAACTGTCACATAAACCTACAAATAAAAGAGTATATTTTAAGTTTATCTGTCACATAGCAGACGTTGAGAAATCTGACTTTATTCTGTTTGATGTTTATACGGCAGATAAATTTGACAGATTTGACATTTACCAGTTAAATTTCCAGATTTTGCCCTAGATGTTGCCCAAGCATTTGACCGCGATGGTTGGACGGTCTTACATTCAAGATAAAAACAATGCTTCCACCAAATACACAGAGTATTTACAGTTTGTCAAAATGTGTACACAACAGAAGAGTTCACCATAGGATCCGGAGTACCGCAGGGAAGTGTTCTTGGTCCTTTCCAATACGTACTATATATACACTGCCGACATACCAACAGACTCTCAACTTACAATAAGTACTTTTGCGGATGATACGGCAATATTAAGCAGATCACGATGTCCAATTACCGCAACAAGACTTTTGGCAAGCCATCTTACCGACGTGGAAGAGTGGCTGGCCAACTGGCGTATTAAAATCAACGAGCAAAAGTGTAAGCACGTGACGTTCACACTCAACAGAAGCACCTGTTCCCAGCTATCACTAAACGCGACTTTGATCCCGCAATCAAACGATGTTGAATACCTAGGTGTACATCTCGAAAGAAGGCTCACATGGCGCAAACACATAGACTCGCTGGCTAATTAACTCCCGTTCCCCTCTAAAGCTGGAATATAAAGTCTTACTGTACAAGAGCATCATAAAGCCTGTCTGGACCTATGGCTCGCAGCTATGGGGAAATGCTTGTGCGAGCAGCGTGGACATCCTCCAAAGATCACAGTCCAGAATCCTTAGAACCATCACTGGAGCGCCATGGTACATCCGCAATGATTGTATCCACAACGACCTCAGCATCCCACTGGCTGAAACTGAAATAGAGAAACTTAAGCGCAAATATTCTGAGAAGCTTCTTGCCCACCCAAACCAACTTGCAAAATCTCTCACCATGCTGGCAACGCATTCTCGCCTCCGAAGAAACGACCTGCCAACCCAGCGACTGACTTGAAGGGCCGCAGAACAAAAAGTACCTTCAACAGGGGATAGTTTTTAAAATATTTTCTAGATTAAGATTTGACAAATTATTGTTTATCTCTTAGATATCTGTCACTTTTCAATTATATGGAAGCTGTGCATATAAGTAAGAAATTTGTGCTACCTTTTATATCTACATATTTTTCAGAGTGTGCGAGCATCGTCGTGGCGACAAGTGTTGCCAAGGTTTCCCAATCGAGGTTAATCGATAAATAATGTTGAAATTAATGTGTAAAAGTCTAATTTCCAAACAATCTGCCAAAAAAGGTTTGGAAGATATAAAACACATTTTAAGTTTTCAATCTTTAACCCTTATCATTTTTGAGATATGTCGGACTATTTAGAATCTTTTGTTGAAACCGATCAAACATTTAAACAGTTTAAGCCAGGGCTTGTCAACAAGAGCGAGGCCAAAAAGTAAGAGTGTATTGATCGATTTTTACTCTCTTGGTACAATCATCGGCAGGCGTTCGAAATTTGTTCAAGCGTCTTATCCACAGGGCCAAGGCAAAGCATCTCCCAAACATTAAAATTTGGATCATAGTCGTTCATTTATTTAAAAAAAATTTGATTTTCATTAACTAGAACAACTTCTCTGGCTTGTAGAGGCTATTCCACACTTGCAGTTTCTCATACTCTGGCAGATCCATCAGCGTCACTTCGTTGCTTATGTTAAGCACACGTTGCGGCGTTTCTTTTGTGGACGGTTGCCAATCCACTTCAGCAATTTCCTCACAATTTGGATTTGAATTGTTGGCAAAGGCTGTCCAAATGCCCACCATACGCTCAATAGTGCGATATTCCATTGAAGACTTATCCAATTTCCAGGACTGAGAGTTGCGGAACAAGTAGCACAAGTCGTCGGCATGGGCCACGCCTTGATTGTGACTATCACCGCAGAATTTCTTGCGATAGAAATTAAAGTCAGATGAATCGAAGTCAAAGCGGTAGTAGTAGGTGGGAGCCGAGGCATACGACAATCTGGCGTTGAGGGTGCGATCGAAGCCATGCCAGAAAATCTTGTAGGAGTAGTACTGCAGAATGAGAAAGCATAAACTAAGTCAGAGATTGATAATAATTATTTCGAAATACTCACATCGAGAAAGTTCATCAGCATGGCCGAGCTGGGTGTGGCTTCACCAAAGTACAGCTGGATCAGTTTCTTACTATACTCCATATTCTGCGCTTCGGTATTCACCACACTCACATCGTGTGGCACCATTCTCAAGGGATCCTTTGTTAGACTATCCATGGACTTCAAATTGGCAGTCAGAGCGGGATACATGAACAGCCCCTCAAAGGAAGTGCCACCCAACATGGCGGGCAAGCTATTTGACCAGGCTTTACGTGCCATTTCCAAGGGTTCTTCCGGCACCACACAATCTTCACCCACATATGACTCTATGGTGGGACCAAAAGCGAATATCATACCCTTCCGACGATCCTCTACTGTCAGCAGACTATGATTGACCAAGTCCAATGCTGGAACTCCCTGCAAATACTTCAAGATCTCCGCCTCGTTATTGTCTCCCGGATAGCCATTTAGCTTGGCCAAACGATAGGCGAAGTCAGCACGCGGTGTAACAGACCAGTAATTGTGAACTGTTCCTGACATGGGTATGGCCTTGTGAAAGAGTCCTCGTGTCTGCTCAGAGCACATCATAAAGTGGGTGGCACAACCGCCAGCACTCTCGCCAAAGACCGTGATGTTCTCAGCATCGCCATTAAAATGCGAAATGTATTGCTTGACCCATTTGAGAGCCAAGACCTGATCCTTGAGCCCGGCATTACCGGGTACCTTAAGGCTGGGGTCGTTCAGTGAAAGGAAGCCTGCAATCGATTGAGATTATTACGACGGAAAGTTGTTTTTAGGTAATTAGCCGCGACAACAAGCACAACAAGAAAGAACGTCGGTCAAGCCCGACTATAACATACTCTGTACCAAGAAAATTTGTCTTTTGATCATAACTCGAAAACCGTTTATCCGATCTTCTTCATTTTTTTGGCGGATCGATAAGTTAGCCTAATAACTAAATATGTACAATAGGAACAAGCCATCTATCTTCAAAACTGTGGGAGATATGACGTTTTTTCCAAATTGCTGCGGCGGGAGGGGGCGTGGCCAAAATTGAAAATAAACTTGATCTGCCTGCAGACATAAGAAGAATATGTCCCATACATGTCAAACCTCTATCTCTTACCATCTCTGAGATCTGTGCGTTCATAGGGACAGACAGACGGACAGACGGACATTACTATATCGACTCGGCTGTTGATGCTGATCAAGAATATATATACTTTATGGGGTCGGAGATGCTTCCATCTGGATGTTACATACTTTTGCACAAACTTATAATACTCTATGTACCTACGGTACAGAGTATAACAAGAAAGAAAGTCGGTCAAGCCCGACTATAACATTCTCTGTACCAAGAAATTTTGTCTTTTGATCATAACTCGAAAACCGTTCATCCGATCTTCTTCATTCCTTTGGCGGATCGATAAGTTATCCTAATAACTAAATATGTCCAGCAGGAACAAGCCATCTATCTTCAAAACTGTGGGAGATATGACGTTTTTTCCAAATTGCTGGGGCGGGAGGGGGCGTGGCCAAAATTGAAAATAAATTTGATCTGCCTGCAGACATAAGAAGCATATGTCCCATACATGTCAAACCTCTATCTCTTACCATCTCTGAGATCTGTGCGTTCATACGGACAGACAGACGGACGGACAGACGGACGGACGGACAGACGGACATGGCTATATCGACTCGGCTGTTGATGCTGATCAAGAATATATATACTTTATGGGGTCGGAGATGCTTCCATCTGGATGTTACATACTTTTGCACAAACTTATAATACTCTATGTACCTTCGGTACAGAGTATAAAAAAGGTGTAACTAAGTTAATTATATCAAGTAGTAAAACTCGAATGATACTTTAGCTAATTATGTAGAAAATTCTGTGACTAATGAGGCTTTGGAAATGAATTTGATTCGCCTGCACGTGGATGGATGGACTCCAGACTCCATTCCTTTTTATTTTGTATAGATAACAATTTCTAAAAGATAAACCCACTTCCAAACAGATAAAACCCCCCCCAAGTCTGCTTACCCAAACAATCAACACGATAATTGAGTGTCACCAGAACAACATCTTTGGCCATAAAATAGTCCGGACCATAAAGCTCACGGGTTGCCTCTCCAATACTAAAGGCCCCACCATAGATATAGACCATGACCGGCAAAGGTTTCGCCGATCTTATCTGCGTACACATAAATATAATCAAACCTATTATCATAATCAATCACTGCCGTAGACACACTCACCTGTTTGGCATACACATTCAAGTACAGACAATCTTCAGCACCCTCTATCAAACCGGTGAGCAAACCCTTCTGCACTGGTTTCTGTGCAAAGTTGGTGCAATCCAGAACTCCGCTCCATGGTTCTGACGGCTGTGGGGCTTTGAAGCGCAACTCACCCACCGGTGGCTTGGCAAATGGCAATCTCTCAAAACTGTAGTAGTCCTCATCGTAAAGACTACGACGTTTAACACCCTTAATCTGGCCCAGGGGTAAAGTGATTTCGCAAGTCTGCAAGCTAATTGAATATTAATTTAGGTACGAACATTCAAGAGAACTTACTCCTCCGTCATGGTGTTGCAAGATCGAATGCCGTTTGTCAACTAAGTGATGAGTTAGCAAAGAACAAAAAAACCTAATGTTTGGAGCACACTGATGGCTAGAATAACATGTCTACAGTATGAGCTTTTACTTCCACAAGAGAGCAAAGTTTCAAAGTTTTGAACAGTTATCATTGCTGATGTGGCAGATTGTAAATACAACACAAACGGTTTTTAACTGGCTAATACAGTCAAATCATTCTGTTAGGCCTTAAGATTTTGATAATCTTTAATACAAAAAGAGACAAACAGAGCTTCTCTGACTATTCTCAACTATTTTCATGGTAGCAAAGAGAATTCGAATGTCAAGGAGCATTATCACAGCTGACTTAGCTGTGAGGTGAAGAAGTGGCAAAATATCGATGATCAGGGCATTGCATTGCATTTTATCACAAACTATGAGAGAAACATCGATTTACATCATTATAAGAGCTTTCCTGCAAAACCACTTCAACATTTAAAAAAAAAATTACTTTTGAGAGTTCTGTGTTTTACATCCGATTCTCGTAGAATGAAAAGGGTATAACAAACTCGTGCAAAATATATATAAGAGGCAAAAGAAAGCACAACATCTTACTTTATAAATATAAGGTCAGTTTTTGCAGACTGTTAAAAGAATCAATCAGTGCTCCTAACTGGCTTTGAACCAAAATGGTTCGAGCCCAGAATTCATAGTCTTAGTTTACTGTGAACCTTGAACCAAACCTCTTTGGAAATCAGTCCAGAAACTGAAACTGAAACTGAACCTGTTCCAAGCGTAGAATTTTGTTGCGACTGAACAAAATGTATGGACATCAACAAACTTGAGCTCCTGCCTAGCGTATTCTACTCAAATCTGGTTGGTTTACAAAATAAATTTTGAAAAACGTTAAGAATAACTAATAAAAATCTCCACCCTTACTATAGTCTGTTGTTTCCAAAACTTTTTAAATGATTTGCATATGCTAGGCTGCCTTCACTTTGTTCGACCCATTAGATATGTTATATCCTGTTTATGTACTTACAATAAAATTACAATGATAAATGCCCGACAAAGTGTGCTATGCTTATTAATATTACAAAATCAGGATTGAATTGTTGTCTTGCTTACCCTTAATGCATTTTGAATACCTTAAACTGTCTGACAATCTGAGTGAATGCAAAGTGTATTATGTATGACGCTGGAATAACTGACTCTCACTTAAGCTGGTATTTATTTAAGGAAATAAAATTGGTATACTTTTTCGGGCAATTCTCATGATATATTTTTATACCCTTGCAAAGGGTATTATAATTTGGCCCAGAAGTTTGCAACGCATACAAATATTCATTTCCGACTCCATAAACTATATATATTCTTGATCAGGGTGACGAGCTGAGTCGATTGAGCTTTGTCCGTCCGTCTGTCCGTCTGTCTGTCTGTCTGTTTCTACGCGAACTAGTCTCTCAGTTCTAAAGCTATCGAGCTGAAATTTTGCACAGAGTCTTCTTTTTGCTGCACACTACTAATATGTCGGAACCGATCGGATCGGATGACTATATCTCATAGCTCCCATAGGAACAATCGGTCGGAAAACTAGTTTAAGTATGAAAAACTTTTTTCTTTTAAATAGAAACGACTCCAAACTTTGTAATCGTAGGTTTTATATGTTTTTTTATAATTCTACCAAGTTTTATCAAAATCGGACAGCTATATGGTATAGCTGCCATACAAAAGATAGGTCTGAAAAACAGTCTTAGTTAGAAAAACTTTTTTGTTGTTAATGGTAGCATCCTGTAATTTTGTATTTGTTTGTTTCTCGGGCTTTTACACAACTCTACAAGTTTTTGTCCAAATCGGATGACTATATCATTTAGCTCCCATACGAACGATCGGTCGGAAAATAGGAAAAAAGGATTTTTTGAATATATTTAAGCGAGCACTTGCAAGGGTCATCATAAATGTTAATATCTCTTCAAATTTATATTCCAAATAAGATGAAATACCGCACTATTAGACTATCATGTCTCTTGTGTGGAACAGTGTAAATGCAGCGTAATAGCCTATTCACACATCTAACATCCAACATCCTGAGGTTAAATGCTTCATATCTATTGACTATGCCAACATTCAAAAATAGTTTCCTTGTCAAATTATTAAGCGGATCAGTGGCTTATAGAAATGCGGTGCAAAAATGACAAATTTCGTCTGGGTAAATTTTTATGACTCATAATTTTGGATGTTAGATGTGCTCAGTGTGAAAAGCAGCCTATAAGGGCTTAACATTTTATTATCAAAATTTTTAATAGAATTCGATATGGAATTCGCCTTTACAGTAAATTGTGCTTTGAATATTTCAAATGCTCTACAAATTTTTAGGTGGCAAAGGATTTGTAGAATACATGGGATTATATTGATTTCTAACTAAATAAATCAGGAAATTGCCACTATAGGATGGCCTGTAGCAAGAAGTTTACGACTAGGCAACAAGGTCTAGTATATTAAAGGATTAATGGTGGTTATCGGAAGTGGTAGTTCATTTCTAAATTATGTCAATTTGTCCATTTTCAGGGACGTGTTATGAGGAGCATATACCTTAACTCTCTTTAGCATTACCATAAGGTACTAGATCTCAGCTAAATGAGTTCAAAATAACCATATTTTGCACCGTTCTTGGGTATGCAATGGACTTTGTTGAAAAGTCTTAAGAGAAATCAATACATATGTCTAGTCAACTAAACTGATCTTGAGTTGCATGTCTTTGGGCAGTAGAGGATTGAAGAATTTGGAACACATTCAAAAGCCAAAGAAGTAATTTTTTACGATATTATCAAAAAGAGTAAGATTTATAGTATAAGATTACCACAGAACTTGCCTAAAACTGGCATGGTAAGCCACTATTAAGCTTAAAAACTTAGGATCGATAGGTTAGGGGCACGACCTTCGAACCAAATCCTCATTTCTAATGACTTGAAGACTAAGTACCAATATATTTACGATTACTAAATCGGCTTCCAATCTTTCTATCCTTCTATTGATAGTAGTCCAGATAATGGTTATAGACTAATTGAATCTTTAGTTTGATTTATGCGATTGTGTGATCACTCGATCAGCTTCCAGCCTTGCCTCACGCTGCTTGACTTTGTCTGAAATTTGGTGCTTAATGCTGCTATAGACGACTAGCTTATATAGCGTGGGTTCAATCTCAACTTGGGTTATATAACAATAAAAGTTTTCAGCTTTAACGCATCCGTCACCTTCAACCGCAACTGGCGAAAGCTGTGATGGAGCCATGTAACACCATTTTAAGCTTATAGCTTAGTGTTTCTAATATTTTTCTACGATGAAACCCTAGAAGCCTCTAGAGTGCAGAGTCCTTCGAGGCTGACACTAATTTGATGTTGGATTTTGAAGAATATTTCTAAACCCCAAAACAATATTCGTTTGTTTCTTTTATTTTGGTGCCAAGCAAATGAAATAACATTTCCAAAATTCTTATCTCCAACTGCAACAGAATCGATAAGCTATCAAACTCTCAAAACTGGACACCATCGCGCACCGTAGATTAGATTCCCACACTAGAATAGCGGCACGGAGGCTTGTTCATACAGGCGAGAAAAGAATTGAAAGCTCTTCATTTCGGGCTGTGGAATAAACTGCAAATTTTGTTCAATATTCAATACCATACGCGGTCCAAAACGTGTCACTGGCTTCCAGTCCACCAGCTCTTCGGTTAGCTTCGCATTGGGATCAGATCTGCGGGCAAATTCCGCAAACATGGCCACCATTCGACCGATTGTTACATACTCTGGTCGTGATTTGTCCAACTTGAAGGTAAATGGCAAAACAAAAATATAACCCAATTCATCCACATGGCTAACACCTCGTTTCTCGGTTCCAAAGAAGCGAATGCGATAGAAATTGAAATCTGGCGAATCAAAGTTAAAGCGATAGAGGTAGGTGGGAGCCTGGGAATAGGCCAGCCTGGCCAGCACCACACGCTCCTGGGAGTGGATCATGCTGTGTGTGTAGAGTGCAATTAAATTCTGTTCATGATCTGCGGTCAACTGACCACTGTGAGCCTGACAAAACTGCTGCAACAAATCCTGGGCCAGCTGTCGACGTTGTCCGGGATCGCAACGCGCTTGTAGGGTGCGGGGTAAAACACTCTCTGGATGCGTTTTAATGCTCCTTAGTCGCTCCCCGTTCTTGTCTAGCGAGCCACCCAGCAAGCCCTCTCCACTGGTGGTGCCCATGATAATGGGAATCCTATTGCTCCAAGCAGTCCTCTGCAACTCTATGGGCTCAGACATTAGAACTCCTTTGGCCGTGGCATAGCCTTCCACACAGGGCACAAAGGGCATGGGAAGACCAGCTTGCATTTTCTCAGCCGGAGTCCAGAAGTCGGCCGAGACCACCAGTTTCGGATCCGCTTTGCGTATGAAATCAAACACATCGCTGTCCTTGTTCTCACCCTCGTAGCCCAGGTGGCGTGCCAAGCGATATTCCATGTTGGGTCTGCGATTCGTTTCTGTGGAATAACCTGCCATAAGAATGGCCTTGTGAAAGAGTCCTTCGGACTGTGGGCTCATCATCAGCAGCTGGACCGTTGAACTGCCCGAACTGTGGCCAAATAAAGTGATTTGGTCGGGGTCACCATTGAAATTGTGGGCATTCGCTTTGATCCATTTGAGTGCCAGGATCAAATCCTTGAGTCCTGCATTGCCGGGTACTTCCAGTGTTGGATCGGCAAAGCTGAGATAGCCTAAGTGAGAATGGGTGGTAAATCAAAACCGTGTTTCAAACTTTGGTTGTCTTACCCAAAGGTCCCAGGCGATGGCCTATGCTGATGTGAATCAACTCCTCACGCATCAGATAATCTGGTGCCCAGGCACGGCGTGAAGCATCGCCACCCTTGTAGGCTCCCCCATGCACATAGACCATCAGGGGCAAAGGCTTTTCGCTGCTCAGCTATCAAAGGTCTTGTTTCAAACTTTGAAAGCATAAAAGATAACCCCCCAACACCTACCGTCTTCACCGACACATTCAAGTACAAGCAATCCTCGCTGCCCTCCACCTGTTTGGTATAGGAACTGACCTGTAGGCACTTGCTAAGGGGCTTACTACAGTCCCTTATACCGTGCCAAGGCTTCAGGTCATGCGGTTCCTTGAAACGCAGAGTGCCCAGCGGTGGCACAGCATAGGGTATACCGTCGAATGCATAGAAGGGGTCATCATAGATTGATTTTAGGAGCGTACCCCGCACTTTACCGTGCGTGGTTTGAACCACAGGCGATGTTTCACTGCTAAAAGAAACGAAACAAAGAAACTTTTTAAAGAGTTGCCAAGTAGATGAAACTATGCCAGAACCTACTAGTCCGCTGCCATTTGCGTTGATTCTTCGACTGTTCTCCAGAATTGTGGAAACTTTGTTTATGCCATACCATAATCAACGCCTTTTTTTTGCTGATAAACCCCAACAAGCATAGTTCATTGAGATAAGCAGCTGATAAACAAAAGCACAGCTTATCTTCTGCATATTAAACTGATTTACATCTTGACTAAAATTAATATGTGCCCAAAAGATGAGATTTGGGACTTTTTATCAGATTGTTGTATGAAATTGAAACCGAAACTTGGGAGCATCAAGCTTTTAGTGCTTCTTAAGGCCTCGATGAGTTGGAGCAACAGAGAAAATTCAAGGCTTCTTCTTAAAACGCTTAAAGCTGCCACTTTAAAGCAGCGGTGGGCAGCAAATGTAAGTTTAAGCTCTATCCAACAACAAAAGAAAAGCCTACACCAAACAGCAAGGCTTTAGTCTAGATCGCGGTGCAGCCTAACCAGCGGTGCGCCGACTCGCAGCCAGGCCAAGCAATTACACTTGTCATTCTGTCTGCTTGTGTGCGGCGGCGCCAAGAAGCTAGGAAATGTTTAGTGTCGCAAAATAACTCTCGAAGCAATGTGAGCATGCGCAAAGGCTTGCCCATCGCTGCTTTAAAGTAAGAGCTTTTATTATAAACAAGAAAGAAAGTCGGTCAAGCCCGACTATAACATACTCTGTACCAAGAAAATTTGTCTTTTGATCATAACTCGAAAACCGTTCATCCGATCTTCTTCATTCCTTTAGCGGATCGATAAGTTAGCCTAATAACTAAATATGTCCAGAAGGAACAAGCCATCTATCTTCAAAACTGTGGGAGATATGACGTTTTTTCTGAATTGCGGGGGCGGAAGGGGGCGTGGCCATAATTTAAAATAAACTTGATCTGCCTGCAGACATAAGAAGCATATGTCCCATACATGTCAAACCTCTATCTCTGACCATCTCTAAGATCTGTGTGTTCATACGGACAGACAGACAGACAGACGGACAGACGGACATGGCTATATCGACTCGGCTGTTGATGCTGATCAAGAATATATATACTTTAGGGGGTCGGAGATGCTTCCTTCTGCCTGTTACATACTTTTGCACAAACTTATAATACTCTATGTACCTTCGGTACAGAGTATAAAAAGCTTATATATATCCCTTCTTAAACTATAAAGGAGGCGAGAAAAACACTGAGGCTAAAAGCTTAATCATCTACACACTATACAGCAGAGGTGCCCAGAGGCAGTTTATGGCGGCGTAGACAGCAATACAAGCAATCGAAATATTTCTGAACCAACAATAAACTACAAAAGGACATCGCTGACACTACAACGCTGAGTAGCCAACTATGTATATGACAGGTCGGTTGTGTGTTGAGTTGCATGATGCCAAATAGTAATATAGAAAACTGAAGCATTCTATGTTATTGTATATCCTCCACCATTTCCGGAACTAAAGCAGAAGACTCCACCATCCTCTGATCGGGTAGGCAATATAATAAGGTATCGCTCAACAGTCTCGTTATACCTGGCTGTCAGAAAACTGTCTCTCGTCGCAGGAAAATCCAGCGCCATGCTTGGACTTAGATAGTAAACCTCCCAGATAGTTTAGTGGTGAGCACCCAAGTCACTTGGACTTTAAAGTCCTGTTGTCCCTTTGAACCAGCAGGCAGGACCTGCGAATGCAGCCGACAGAAGTGCTCACCCACACTCCAGAAACTCCAGCCCAATATCAGCCGCAAAACCAACACAGTAAGAGATGTCATCCACTGAAAAACTTCCAAAATCCAAATGTTGTCAAGGGAGAATGGCAAGGTACACACACTACCCGCTGTACCACACCCGGCCCACATAAGTGATGTCGAAAAATCTTTGCTGACAAGCTCCCCGACATTGGCTCAGCTTCGCTCGGGGTACCAGGATTAACCATGCAATAATGGATGAGTGCCCCCAATCCGGGCAAACTCCGACTCATAAGACACATACATTTGCTTAATTGCCCAACTGATGCGCCAACACTACACTCCACATCAGCTCTGGAAACAACCCTTTCAAAGAAATTGATTGGTAACTGCTGATGTGTGTGTCTTCGGGGCTCTCTGCTGCTCACGAAATCGTTCGTCGCCAACAACAAAATCTACGCTACCCAGACATACATTTGCAAGAGTCAAAAATGATAAAGAGAATAGAGAAAATAAAGTTGCTGTTGCAGTTGTGCTACGAGTGGGGCAATGCACCAACGAATACGCACAGTGCGCATAGGCCTTGGGCACCCCTTGCGATTACGTATCTTAGTCAATCATTCTATGAAAACTTACTGGAGGTAAGTGCAGTTTTTTGTGGAAATGGCAATCAACAGACTGAGTGAGCGTTCAACAAAAAGATTGAAAAACTTTGTAAAGCCTCTCCGAAAATAATTCTTATTGTAACATATTGTCGTTAAAAAAGTGACAAACGAATGAATCATGTTCAGTTTTAATTGGCACAACTAGAACCAACAATTTGTACTAAAATCTACTAGCACTTACACTCCCTCTCAGCAAAATGTCAACCAAGGCAACTGAAAAAGTCCACTAATAATAATACCCTGTAAGGACAACATTTATATGAAATGCTTAAACCTCTGTTTGATTTTCGTTGTTTATATTGTTGTTGATATGTAAAAATTATTCTTGTGAATTTCAATTCAAAGAACATTTAGAGTATACACATAATTTGACTCCATTGAAAAGACGGTTAATTTGTCTTCCAAGATTTGAATTCCATTCATTTTCTCTCAGTCTTGCACACGCTTTCCCACACCTTCAACTTAGTCAGCTCTGGTAGTGGCATCAATTTGATATGGTCCGAAATATTCAAGCATTCCAAATGGGCGTTAACCAAAGGTTTCCACACTTGATGTTTGCGCAGCTCCTGCTTCACACTTTCACAATTTGGATTCGACGTAGCGGCAAATGTGGTGACAATATCTATCATTCGCTCTATGGTAATAAACTCCGGTGTATGCCTGTCCAGTTTCCAGGAGAAGTCGCCAAACCACAGATAGGAATGATCATCGACATGGGCCACGCCACGTAATTGATTGCCACAATACTTTAGTCGTTGATGATTAAAGGTGGGGGAGTCGAAATCGAAACGATAGAGATAGGTGGGAGCGGTGGCAAATTGAAGGCGTGAGCGAAGAGCTCTAAGGATGGGGTGCCAGAAGACCTTGTAGCTGGCGTACTGGGGGAAGAACAGAAAAGGATTAGAGAAGGGAATTCTGGAAAATTACTGAAAGCAATCAAAGAATGCAAATATTTTAAGGGATTTTGAAAAGGAATTACAGATAGGAATTATATGAAGAACTTAAAAATAAGTAATTACAGAAAGGAATTACAGAAAAAACTAGGAATAATAGAAAAGTATTCCAGAAAGGATCTAGAGAATGGAGCTAGGTAAAGGAATTAGAAAATAATGACAAAATGGAAGTAAAGAAAGGAACTTTGAAAAGAAACAACAGAAAGCGGATACGGAAAGGAATTTTGAAATCCAATTACAGAAAGGAATTATATGAAGAACTTAAAAAAAAATAATTACAGAAAGGAATTAAACAAAATACTAGGAACTAGATAAAAGTATTTCAGAAATTATCTTGAGAATGCAGTTAGGTATGGGTATGAAAAGGAGTTACAGAAAGGAATTATATGAAGAACTTTAAAATAAGTAATTACAGAAAGGAATTACAGAAAAACTAGGAATAATATAAAAGAATTCTAGAAAAGATCTAAAGAGTGGAACTAGGAATGGAAATTAGAAAATAATTTAAAAAAGGAATTACAGAAAGGAACTTTGAAAACAAATTGCAGAAAGCGGATACTGAAAAGAACTTTTGAAAAGGAATCAGAGAAAAAATTATATAAAAAAATTTAAAAAATGCAATTAAAGAAAGGAATTTCAGAGCAAACTAGGAACTAGATAAAAGAATTTCAGAAGTTTGAAAAGGAATTACAGAAAGTAATCATACCAAGACCTTAAAAAAAAGTTACAGAAAGGAATTACTGTAAGTACTAGGAACTAAATATAAGAATTGCAGAAAGGATCTAGAAAATGGAACTAGGTAAGAGAATTAGAAAATTAATTATACACGGAAAGGAACTTCGAAAAGCAAGTAGATAAAGTGGATACGGAAAGGAAGTTTAAAAAGGAATTACAGAAAGGAGTTGTATGAAAAACTGAAAAAAATAGTAGTTACAGAAAGGAATTGCCAAAAATACTGGGAGCTAGATAAAAATATTTCAGAAATTATCTGGAGAATTGAACAAGGTAAGGGAATACGAAAATAGTTACAAAAAGGAATTACAGAAAGGAATTTTGAACACCAACTTCAGAAAGCGGGGAAAGAAAGTTATAAAAGGACTTATAGAAAGGAATCATATGAAGAACTTAAAAAAGTAGTTACAGAAAAGAATTACAGAAAAAACTTGGAACTAGATAAAAGTATTTCTAAAAAAAAAGAATTACAGATAAGAACTGTGAAAACGAATTGTAGTAAGCAAAAACGGAAAGAAACCTTGAAACGGAATTATTTGAAGATTAGCAAATGGCAAAATTACCGAGTCGAATTAGAGCGAGGAACTAGGAAAAGGTATTACAGAAGGAAGGGAAGAGGGTAAAAGGGAATTCGCAAAAGGAATTGCAGCATATTGTTAAAGTTGTTTAAAAGAATTACAGATACAGATACAAAATCAATTACGGAAAGGAATTACATAAAAACGACAGAAGAAGCTAAGAAAAAAAAGAATTTCCATAAAGTAATTTGCAAATTTCCAAACTCACCTCACAGTAGGCCAACAGCGATTCCGGAGACGGCGACAATTCCTTATTCCCGAAATGCGTTTCCCTCAAGCGCTGACCCAGACTTCTGGCAAAAGCTTGTGGCAGTGCACGTTTCACCTCCAGAGGTAACATGTGCTCCGGCTCATCTTTTAAACTGGTCAGCAAATAAGGAGCGATCTGCACTCGGGCATACATCAACAGCCCCTCAAAGGAGGTGCCACTCATCATCACTGGAATCTTATTGCCCCATGCTTCGGCTAACATTTCATAGGGTTGCTTAGGCAGCACACAATGCTCAGTCGCATAGGGTTCCACCATGGGGCCAAATTGAAAGACACAATCATCCAAATGTTCCGCCTGACTAAGCAAATATGGCTTGACCAGCTGCTCCCCCGGCACACTCTGCAGATAATCCAAGAGCTTAGCATCGCTAACCTTATCCGTCTCCTCCATGCCCAGAACGCTAGCCAGGCGACGGGGTAGATCCGTGATGGGACACAAAGCCCAAGAGCAGAGCACATTTCCCGACTGCAAAATGGCCTTGTGAAACAGTCCCTCAGCCCTGGGATTCAACATTAAATAATGAGCCGAAGCAGCGCCTGCACTCTCCCCAAACGCCGTCACATTATTCGAGTCCGCATTGAAACTGGAGGCATTTGCGGTAATCCACTGCATGGCCATAAGTTGATCCTTTAGCCCCGCATTGCCGGGCACACCCACACTGGGATCGCTGAGACTGAGAAAGCCCAAGGGACCAACACGATAGGAGACGGTGACGACAACCACATTACGCATCATGAAATAGTCGGGACTGTGCAGTTCGCGGGTGGGATCGCCCTTCTCGAAGCCACCGCCAAAGAAGAAGACGATCAGTGGAAGAGGTTGCGCCGAATTGAGCTGGTAACGAATGGAGGTTTCATTACTCTGCCACTGTTCAAAACTTCCCCTGCTCACTCACCTCCTTCGCATACACATTCAGATACAGGCAATCCTCCACACCCTCCAGCTTTTGGGTGTATTGATTAAACTGCAACGGCTTCTCGCCCTTCTTTCGACAATCCAACAGGTTTGACCACGATTCCATGGGAACCGGTGCCTTGAAACGTAGCTCTCCCGTTGGTGGCTTGGCATAGGGTATACGCTCAAAGCTGATGTACTCATGCCCATAGATGCCAGTGCAGCGCTTGCCCAAGATTGGTCCACTGCGGGTAAGCACCTTTATATCACTGGAGCTCACATTTTCATCACACTTTTGGGACTCGCACCCGGCTCTGCTGCACCTCTCCATGTTCCGCTTTGCAATGAGCTCAATTACACTTTTTTGCGCGTTTTATCTAACAGAATGAAAGCATTTATGACGCCTTTTTATCGCGACTTTTAGAACTGCGAAAGAACCACAAACTACAAATGTACATAAGTGTATATATGTACGACAACAAAAGCAAACAGATTTCACAGACAGCTGATTCTTGGCGTGTGTTGTTGTTCATGTTGGAATAGTTGTTGTTGTTGTTGTTGTTGTTGCGTTTTATCATTTTGGTTGCTTGACGATTACGCAGATTTGTAAGTGCAAAGCGATCGCAAGTACTAAGTGAAAAAGCTTCTACGTGGGCGTTAAAAAAGCAGCAGTGAACTTTTCGATTTGCAAGGGCTGCAAAGGCACTGCATTCGATTGAGCTTTAAGCTGTGCACTAAGTTTCTTAAGATAAGACATATTAAATAAATTATTTGCTTTTAATGCAAAGTATACAATGTTATTAACCAGAGCTTCAATCCGGCTTTGAACCGAACCGGCTTGAACCCGAACCTCTTTGGAAATAAATACTGAACCCGAACTTGTTCCGAACCTTAAATTTCAGTTAGGTTAAGCATAATTATAGACATCAGAAAGTTCGACCTTATTTGTCTTTATCTTGTTATCTGGTTGGTTTCTTGTGACTGGGTCTAACAAAAACTATAGAAAAACGTTTCAAAGAGGTTATTTTTAAGACCCTCGACCCTTAAGCTCATTAAATGAGTCACAAAAGCAAGTGCTTAACTTTACATTGATAATATTTCTCTACAAAAACTAATAACTGAATTTTACTCAGGACCGATTGCCCATTATCTAATACCTAATTCGTCACACTGTTGCAGCTAGTGGAATTGTTCAAACTGATGCTGAGAAAACCGAAAACGCTGGTCACCTCGAGGAACGAATTTGACAGGCTTGAGTAGGCTAACCTGAACTTTTATGAAATTGGGCCTTAACAGTAAAATATATTTTGAGTATTTGCATATGTTCTACAAACCGTTTCCGATCCAAGAACAACCCGATTGCTATACGGTTTGTGTAGTTTTTAGTATAACTAATTTAATTAATTAGACTGTGTAAAGCCTTGGCTTAACCTAGGTTCGAACCAAAACCCAGGCCCAAAAGCCTCAAACTTAGAATTTCCGATCGGTAAATTTTGGTTTTTAACACCAATTAATTTCTAGGCAGACGATCCACACACCTTCTGATCGATTTTAGTGCAAAAATAGGAAGAGAAATAGGTTTTTTGGCCCAAAAATCAGCTGACTTTCCTTTTCTTTTCAGTCGTTTCTACATAAAACAAGTAAGGGCGCTGCAGTCGAGTTTCCCGACCACAAAATACCCTGTTCATTTATTTTCATTTATTTGTTTTTGAATTTTTGAAGATGTCATCCTAAATGTAGGCAATACTTTTCTAGTCCTGATCAACAACTGGGGGGGTGCTCTTATCAGCTCAACTGTTTCGCTTATAACTCCGGTGTTTTTGGTCCGATCTGATTGTACTTTTCAGAATAGATAGATATTGAGCCTAGCTTGATGTATACTTAACCACGAGGCTCTAACTTGTGGATCTGACGGCTTTTTAGGTCTTGGATTTAAAGAGGAGGTCTAGGTTTTTTGGGGATAAAAGGGGGACGGGGTGGAATTTTTCAAATCTGAAACAAACTTGATCTGCGTACAGCATAAATCTACCTTCGTGCAAAAATTTGTGGCTCTATCTCTTATAGTCTCTGAGATCGACGCGTTCATACAGACAGACAGACGGACAGACGGACGGACAGACGGACGGACGGACAGACGGACGGACATGGCTATATCGACTCGGCTGTTCATGCTGATCAAGAATATATATACTTTATGGGGTCGGAAAATTTTCCTTCTCCCTGTTACATACATTCGCACAACTTCATGATCCCCCTTTTCCCATTTTCAATGGGAACAGGGTATAAAAAACTGTGCCAGAAATTTTTAGTTTGCTTTTTCGTTTGTTGTGTATCCAGCAACACGATCGAAATCCACACTTGTATTAATAGCGGCGTATCAATAGCGGCGTTTCGGAAGCGAGTGTGGAACGAGAAACAGCTGATATTCAGGCCAGGAATATATTGCTGACAATTATTTTGGAAGTGATTTGACAAAAGATAGAGGCAATCAATGTGCGCAAAAAAAGGACTGATAATTTTCAACGGGACGAGAAGATAGCTTTAATAAAAGCAGTGGAGGCACGACCATGTCTATGGCTTATTACAGAAAAAAAGCATTTTGACAAATTTTCTGTGATTTTGCACTGGGTAGGTTGCATAGGTTTTTTGGCCCAAAAATTAGCTGACTTTCCTTTTCTTTTCAGTCGTTTCTACATAAAAAAACGCTCGTTGTAGCCTTGCTTGTAGTTCTCAAATGCCAGTTCCCTAGACAGTTGATACAAATATGTTAGCAAGCATGTAAATGCTCTTGTAATAAACATAAGAAAGGGTTAATAAACATTTCATCCAAAGATAAATAGGTAAATATTACACAGTTCGACATAATCAAACTTTTGGAAAAAGCCCGGTATGAGACCCTTAAATTCTGATAGAAGGCGCTTCTGTAAGCATCGCCTAATACGCAGTTTTTCAACTGTAACCCAACACACCCAGCGACAAAAATTCTAACTTAGCCGTCAATGGTACAAGATAAAAATCTACAAAATATAGCAAACACAGACAGGTTAATTTTGAACGTAATAACAAAAAATCCCGATATTCGTACAATTGGTTAAAATACCTCCAGAAGGGGTCAAACCTAAATACTTCCATATCTTTAAAAACGCACGGTAGAGTTTTCTTTAAAACTAAATTTATGATGGCACAAGAGTTCAAAATGATATATCTTTGCTTTAAAAGACGTGGTACTTACTAAAAGTATTAATTTAGAGGCTCACACTTAGAAACAAACTTTGTTCCAAAACGCAGGACTACACTTTGTAGATTTTTATCAGTTTGAAAAAAAAAACCTATGTTACTTAAACTAGCTAGCTATTTGACTTAATTATCCCTGATTTCCTTTTCTTAAATCAAATTTTATCTGAATTACATTTAGACAAACAAAAGATTGTCAAAAGCTTACTAAAAACGAACAGTTGTTCGAAAATCATGAACATTTTGTGTTCTTTGGAATTCCCAAGCAGTTATGGGAATGCTGGTATGAGAAAACCTCTGCTTCTGCTCTGATGATAGAACAAGAAGGTTCTTAAAAAACCTGTTCAGTTGACCAGCCTCCTGTGTGGTATTGCGTGTAGCCGTTTAAAGATATGTGAAACATACCACACTCATAAATCATTCGCCCTGAAAACAAGAAATTCTCCTATTAAATCCGTCCTAAGGCGATTTACCCTAAAATTAAGATAAATATTTTCTCAAAATTTTTCCATAAACGAGAAAAAGTTTTCTTAGTTTTAGGGTGAAATTTCTAATTTCCAGGGCGATTTTTTTTTGAGTTCATGACTTGCTAGTTTCACCATCTTAAAGGTCTTAAAATCAGCCACAAACTATAACCAGAATGCTTGCATAAATGGATCAATATTGTTCGGAAATTGAATACAATGTGTTCCCAAAATGAGCCCGATATGTTTTAGAATCATTTCCAAAATAATGCGTAAATCTGCACAAAGTGGTATTAAAAGGATACCAAAATATTTCTGGAAGAAGCCCGGAAGTTTGTAAAATGTGTCCAAGTGAAAAACAAAATGTTATTAGCACAGTACCCAAGCGTTAATGAACAATGGGTTTTTAATAAGCATTCACGAAATGATACCGCTGTTCACCGTTCAAGAAAAAGCTGGATTACTTAACTTTTGTCAACTAATGGTCTTGATATCGGTAGATTTTGAACACATTTTGTTCTGAGTGTTGGAAATAGGACGATAAACTCAGGTAAAGGTAAATGATCTATCAGCCATGCTCCCATTTTCGCTTTCGCAAAAACTTTGCGATTTGATCACCAAATCGTAAAAGTTGTTGCTCCGACATTTAGAAATTGCAAAGTTTTGCCGTTTTTAAACCGGCGACATCTGAGTCCGTGAAATGAAAAGTAAATGCAAAATATAGGTTGATGCACAAACAGACAGCCCAGGGAACTATTTTTATTCAGTTCTTTAATCTTTTTAGATTTGTCTTACGGACTCATCCACACAATTCGCATTGAGGCAATATTTTAAACAATTTATTTAATAGAGATACACAAAATTGAGCGTGATGGAAAACTGCTCACAATAACAACAATTTGCGATTTGGCCATGGTATATATCGATATATGACTATCGATAGCATGACTAGTGGCGCTCATCAGCTGTTTTTGTTATGTGAAATGACACAAAACAAGTTGGGAATGGAACATTATCGATGACACAAACTGGCGAATTTCGGAGCGCTCTAAACTAAAATCGTACGAATTTGCTGAAATCGCAATTCGCAAAAATAAGTGAAAACCGGAGCATGGCTGTATAAGACGGTTTCTTAAACAGCTAAAATTGCGCATAATGAAGCGTTTACTAATACAGACTTGAGTTTATCTCACGAAAATCATGTTGAATCACTAATAATCTGGTGTATTTAAAGTCCGAATCAAGTCTTGAGAAATTGGTGGATGGGTAGAGTTCTGGAAAGTACGTTGGTTGTGTCAGCTGCAGTATTATATTGAAGAAATGCTGAAAATATAAAGAAAATACGTGTAGAGTTGACAAAAAATATGGAAAAACTATGACTTGGCATTCTTTTTCAACAAAATCCTTGATCTATCATATTCATTCAATTAGTCAAACTGCCCTCGCATCACACTGAGGCGCAGATGCAACAGTTTCGGAATAGTCTGTTTACAGACCTAACATCATAAGCAACTGAGATCCGGAGAAGATAAATCGGCTTAAAACCCGGAAATGGGGTTAAAACTCAACACGTGGGCATCACAGATTAGAACTAGTCGCCGTGTATCGTTTCCCCAATCACAAGCAATGCCAAACGAATTTAATCTATCTCTTTGTGTGTTTACAATCTATTTACATTTAGCTTTCTTGTCAATTGAAAAGCTTTAAAAAAAAAGCTCTATAAAAGTGTTGAAAAATTAGTCTAGGTTGACCACTTTAAAATTGTCCAGTGACAAAAAGTATGAATATGTTAGAGTTCCGTTAAAAGTTATACCATAATGCTGACCACATTTCCCCTAATTCTGTTGAAACTATCAGTCTCCAAATGGGTCTAAAGGTAGGCAGATAATGTCTGACCACGGCTAAGAACAGCTGCCCCGGTGCTTTCACGCCCGTGTGTGGGTATGTACGAGTATGCACAACGCTGGCGTCCCCAGAACTTTAATGCCGAGAGAAATCATTTCAGTCGGTCGGCGGCGGGCAACAAAATTGGATCCAAGACACATTATAGAAATTGGTTAATTTTGGAAATATATATAAATAAATTTGTAGTTTTATTAAATTTACAACAAACATGGAGGTTCAAGTTGGGTGGCCAACACTGCTGAAAATGGGCGCCAAGTGAGTACGCAGAGCAGGTGCAGTTCCAATGATCCATTGACTTTGAACTTCGCCTGGCCTGGCCACATTCCTTATCTCCTTTTATTAACCTTCATTGCCTTGCCTTACATTATCTGTTCAGACTGGTGGGTCACAAGCTACAACAATACCGTTTGGCTACCAGCAACACCACCGTGGTGGAGACCAAGTATGGCCGGGTGAGGGGACTGCAGCGTAAGACGATCTACGATGAGGAATTGTACTATGCCTTTGAGGGCATTCCGTTTGCCAAACCGCCGGTGGGTGAGTTGCGTTTTCGGGCTCCACAGCCACCGGAGCCATGGCAGGGTGTACGAGATTGCACCACTTATCGCTCGAAGCCGCTGCAAAGGAACATGGTGACGGGCATTATCGAGGGCTCTGAGGATTGCCTCTATCTGAATGTGTATGTGAAGACACTACAAACGGAGCAGCCATTGCCGGTGATAGTTTGGATCTATGGTGGTGGCTTCCAGAAGGGTGAAGCTTCAAGGGATATGTATAGTCCGGACTATTTTATGATGCAGCCTGTGATTCTTGTAACCATTAACTACAGACTGGGAGCTTTGGGTAAGTTTGGTAAAGTAATGTCTGACAGATAGAAGTTTCAAGCATTTTAAGTCCAACAATTCATAGTTTAAGAGCCAGCATTCTTGGTTGAATTGAATTGAGTTGAAGCGAAGATTTTTAGTCGCTGATGAGTATCAAGTAGAGATGGGCGCGTGTCAAATATTTTCCATTCGAAGGTGCATCAATTTCGGTGTGCAATGCTGTTTTAGTTTCTTTTATATCAATACATCAGGGATGCAAACCAATCGAATATAATTACTGGTTCGGTTCAGTGGTTCAGTCAGTTTCTTAATCGTCGGTTCGGTTCATTACATGGTTTTTGGAGCTGACTGAAACGTGGTTCCGGTTCGGTTCAGTGGTTTACAAAGGAACATTATGATTTCTATTGTCATGTGACTTTTGCACACTTTCAAATTGAATTCCTATAACCCATTTGAATATCTTTAAAAGCCTTAGAAGAATGTCGCAAATTAATTATGACGGATTTAAAGGATACGTCTATAAGTTTCTATAGGAATGATCTTCGAAAACAGAGAATGTCGGATAGAAAAGATTAGAATAGAAAAGTATAAAAACTCTTCTGGTTGGGATAGAATTAAGGTGAATTACAATAAAATTGCAAATATTGTCCACTAGATGAAAGAATGTAGATTGATGGTACGTATATTGAGAGATCGGATCGGCAATTACAGAAGACTTGCAACATTACTTGTTCTTAAATTTTCGTCAAGTCTTCCTTAAAAGTTCCGGCATAAGTAAGAATGTATGGAGTGTCGAACTATATGTAGAAAAAATTGCCTTGGGGAAACGATTTTCCCAATTCCCAAATTAATAAGTATCATTGGCTAAAGGAAAGGAAACTCGTCAGAGAGCTGAACCGAACCGAACCGTTTTGATTTGTGGTTTTCGGTTTGGTTCAGCAATTCTTCGGTTCACCAGCTGGAATAAGCGGTTCGGCTCGGTTCAGAACCGGTTTGCATCCCTGAAATACATAAATATGGATGTCGGTGTTTCTTCGAAAGATAAAACTTCTGAGCATTCTGTAGAGTTAAGTAGTGCCGGCTTGTGTCGTGTCTTGTCACTAACGAGAACGTTAGTTAAAGTCGGCCCTGCCCGACATCGAAATACCCGTTACTCAGCTCAGCTCGGATAAGTATGCAACATTTTTTTAACTCGGCCATTTATTGTCCGATCCTTTTGAAAATTTGTGAGATTGTACATATTGGCCACATAGACTGCACTGCAAAATCTGAGCTCGTGCTTGTGGGAGTTATTCAATATTTTTTATTGCGGGGGCGGGAGGGGGCGTGGCCAAAATTTGAAACAAACTTGATCTGCCTATAGACAATACTAGCTTACGTATAAAATTTGGTTGCTCTTGCTCTTCTAGTCTCTGAGATCTAGGTGTTCATACAGACGGACGGACAGACGGGCAGACGGACATGGCTATATCGACTCGGCTGTTGATGCTGATGAAGAATATATATACTTTATGATATCGGAGATGCTTCCTTCTGCCTGTTACATACATTTGCACGATTTTAGTATACCCTTTTTACTCTACGAGTAACGGGTATAAAAACTGACACGCAAATGCACGCAAGAAATCTGATTTTTCAACACGAACCCGTCGAGCTAAGTCGTGCGTGTCTGCGACACGAAGAAAAGCACGACACGCGCCCAACTTTAGTACCAAGCGCTAGAGCTTGAGAAGAGCTCGGATTAGATCTTTGAAGCTGTAAAGTCAATTATATATATGTACCAACCCCGACGACGAAAATTGTTCACCGCTCATGTTAGCCAGCAGCTTTCACCGCTTTGCTATCAGGAGTGTGAATCGGCTTAAGCAGCAATAAGCCTAGACTTGGAATCTTTTTCTCACTTACGCCGCACGACTTTGGAAGTACGAAATAGATAAATCTCCTTTCACGCTTGAGATATTTATGTTATCGTATGTACACCCAGAAAAAAATACTCTTAAAGTTCTAGGATAGATCGAACTTAAGTTAAATTCAAAAATATTCTTGGAACAAGTAGATTGACAATGTTGTAGAGAGAATTTATTACCTAAAATTTTGATTAAGTTTTGTTTTATTTTTTTTTGTACCCGATTTTAGATACGATACATTTTTAAATCGGTTAATATTTATGATTGATTTGCTTTATAGTTCGTAAAGCAAAATATTTTGAACTACAATTCAATCTCCAAAATAAGTGACATGGTGATAGAGCCGTGTCCTAAAGTCTAAGAGTAAGGCTTAACATATACATAAGTCGCCCGAAATGGACAGACCAAGCATTTCTAGGATAAAGTACTCGGCACTGAGAGAAGAATCAACATTTTTTTCGTTCTAAAACTTCATTAAGCCAGAAAATTCCTGATAAAAGTTCAAAGTTCTTAATTAAAGACAGTTTTTTTTTTTTGAAGTTCCTTAGTTCCTGAATGCAAGTACGATTCGGATATGTGAGGACCGATATGACTAGAGCTCAACATAAGCAAGGGTGCCCGCTCTGTATACGCTTCAGGCGCATGTGTTCTTGTTTCTCGCAAAGCGATTGCCGAGCGTATGGGTCTCACACATAATGAAATGGCAGAAACAACTTCGTAACAACTTTCTCTCCTATGCCTCTTGCGAAATCGAAGTCAGCAACAATTCGTATGCGAGCTTTCTGCAGCGTTGATTTTGTTGCTGCCGGCCGCTTTTCTCTCTTTCGTTTTCTTGTGGTTGTTGTGTTTATTTGTGTTAGTGACTGCGCCAGAAATTGGTGCTGTTGAGCACCCCTGACTTAGTTCAAACCAAATACTTTATGTGCCACGTTCAAGAACTTGTAAGGCTTGGTCTAAAAACTGCATCAGCTTAATTCCAATTAATGCTTAAATTATTACCGATTTATTATCTAATCTTTCTCGATTTCTTTTTGAGATATGCATTTTATGTCTATAATTCAGTATTTTAGATAAGTTTTTCATTTAAGAACGCTTTGTATTCCAAGTAAGAATAAGTCGTTACTACAAATTTCAAGACCGAAACAGATCAATCTCAAGTGCTTTTTCAAATAGCGAATCGTTCTGCTTTTTTTTTGAGTGTGAAACTATAGAACTGATATTTAAACGATCGCATCAAGTACTACGTATATTCGTATTAGCATCATTTGTTCTTGGTTCAAGTACAAGACATAAAGTTATAAACTCTACCTCACACACAGCGAAAGAGAGTATAAAACAGAAGATTTTTGGTTAAGTTAATTAATCTAATTAATTCCCTAATCCATAAACTAATTCTTTCATTACGCCCTCCCCTTAATTTCAGGCTTTCTTAGCTTAAAAGACCCCAAGCTAGATGTTCCAGGCAATGCAGGACTCAAGGATCAAGTGCAGGCCTTACGCTGGATCAGCCAAAATATCGCCCACTTTAATGGTGATGCCAATAATATCACCGTAATGGGCGAAAGTGCAGGGGCTGCATCTACCAATATTCTGATGGCCACTGAGCAGACACGAGGACTCTTTCACAAGGCCATCATGCAGTCGGGTTGTTCTCTCAGTGAATGGGCCGAGGCACCAGACCGGAATTTCGGTTATCGCCTGGCAGAGCAACTGGGCCACAAGGGAAGTGAACAGGATGAAGATGTCTTAAAGTATCTCAGTAAGATCTCAGCCCGTCAAATTGCGGCCACGGATCAGGATGTTGTTACCAAGGAAGAGCTGCGTAGTTTCCTTTTGTTTGCCTTTGGTCCTGTGGTGGAACCATACGAGACCGCTCACTGTGTGGTACCCAAGAGGCACAAAGAACTGCTGGCCCATGCCTGGGGCAATGAAATACCCTTGATCATGGGTGGCAACTCCTTCGAGGGTCTCTTCTCCTATCAGATCGTACGCAGCGATCCTTGGATAATGTCAAACTTTCACAATATCATTCCACGCGAGGTGAGTGAGTCGAGTACGCCGCAGGAAATGGATGAGCTGGTGAAGCGGCTGAAGCAGGCGTACTTTGGCAATGAGCAGCGCGAGTCGATGGACATGTTCGAGGCTCTCAACATCTTTTCGCACCGACAGATCTGGCATGATATGCATAGAGTGGTGATGGCCCGACTGACCTACGCCCCAGCCACACCCACTTACCTGTATCGCTTCGACTTCGACTCTCCACACTTTAATCAGTTTCGTCGCCTTGTCTGCGGAGATCGAATTCGAGGTGTGGCCCATGCCGATGAGCTTTCCTATATGTTTTACAATATCGTCGCCACCAAACTGGACAAATCTAGCTCGGAGTATCGCACCATTGAACGCATGGTGGGTATGTGGACGGCTTTTGCTGCCGGTGGCAATCCCAATTGTGAGGCCATAGCTCCGGCAAAATGGCAACCAGTTGAGTTGTCCAAAAGTGGGGCTGAAGTCGTTTTCAATATCAGTGAGCAAATGGAAATGATCGAGCTACCGGAGGCCACAACGCTGGCTACCTGGGATAGTTTCTATGCCAGGGAGGCTCTCTACTGAATCAAAATTGGAAGACAAAGAGCTCTCTATACTCTTTTTAATGGTCTGTGTATAAATACTTGTTTTTCTCCAAAATTTCCAATAAAACTTCTAATGTTTTTTATTTTACTAGTAGAAAGTTGATATATGGGCGAAACGCGAATTTTTTGGATATGTGCAACTTAAACGGGGTTTTCACGGCAAAGCAAACTTTATGAAAAGCTCATGCTAGTAGGAAATGGATTTAGTGGTGTCGCTTGCCCCTCTACACCTTGTTCCAACAAACGAAAGCTTTTTCAAGAACGAATCGTAATGAAATACGACGCCTAAAGTCGTGCGTTAACCCACCAGCAGTCTGGGAGCAGCGTTGGAACGTCTGATTTGATATGTCAAAACCGTTCTTAAGTTAATTAGTTCAACTAGCAACTTCCATGATGAAATGTTTCGAGGTGCCCTAAAAATGTAGCATTCATGCTCAATTTCCGACCTCTTCATATGTTGCGATAGAATTAATGAAGGACAATGCACTGACCCTAGATCATATTCCAGATCCAGATTTAAGGCTGTGATGGGCATTAGACCCAACTAGAGACCCAACTAGAAACACGTTCAAAAATGTTACAATCACATAATGTACGAAATTTTTTCACGAGAAGAAAAACCAATTCAAATTTAAACGAACGATTTTAGATCTTTAAACAAGTTAGGGCGCTGCAGTCAACTGTCCCGACTACAAAATACTCTGTTTTTTTTTTTAACACTAGCGCGGGCCAAAAGGGTCCACCAGAAACGAAATCTACAAAGAATTCTAAGAAAATTTCACCAAGAAACTATAACGGTATTCCTGAAAGTGATTTAGATTTGATTTAGATTATTTTTAAGCAAATCTAAATCAGTTGACGGAGCGACCTTTATTGCGCACTGATTTGGTTTAGATTTCGGTGAACAGCTGTTAGTGTCCACTTAAGGCTGGTTCGTCTCCTTTTCAAAAGAGGCTCCAAAAATTTCTAAATTGCATTAAATAAATAACTATTAAATCATTTAATCTTGAAAGACTTGCCACATTCTCCATGTTAAAGTCGCGTCAGAGTGTAAACAAACACACCAAACCAAAGAAAACGGTCACACCAAAACGAAATCAAATCTAAACCAAATCTTAATCAGCCTCAAAGTTGATTACTTATAATCAATAAGTATGACCATCAATTCCTCACTTACTCTGGGCACACTTGACATTTTGAATGGAGCAGCTGTGAACAGCTGATCAGCGAAATCTAAAACTAATCTAAATCAAATCTAAATCACTTTCAGGAATACCATTTATGTGTCTTAACTCAATTCCCAGCTCACGCTGAGAGCCAAAAAGGGTTTCTTGTTACTTGAACAACTTTATAAAAGTAGGCGTGGCATGAGATAATTAACTTTTTAAGACGTGCTGTTGTTTCGAAAGCTGTAAAGAAAATTTGAACAGCTAAAGCTTGCAGAGAAACAAATTGCAGAATTGAATAATCGCCAAAGTGAATAAATGAATAGGAATGAAATTGAGATGAAATGAAATCTTAGTTTAAGGAGCTAGATAATAATGAAAAATGACAAATATTAAATTGGTATGCGACTTAATGTCTACTTTTTACAGAATTTATATATTGATTCAAAAGTCTAATGCATTAAAGTTTTGGGAAAACTATCAAGTTCTGTATCAGTCGACCATGCGTTTTCTTCTCTTAAGTTTGTTTTATCTATGCAAAGTGCCAGAATAGATGAAAAATGGTGACATGACATAATGCCCACGGACATAAAGGCCATATCAAAATTAATCGTAGTGTCCTTCGAAATATCACTCAAATTTTGAATGGGCGATAAGTCCGCCTAGAACTCGAACATAATGGCCAGATTTTTTCGGACATAAGGCCCATATGGAAATTTGAATTCAGTGTCAAAACACAGCTAGAAATTGTAATAATAATACCTAAATATACAAAAAAAATAACAATTTGAAACCTTAAAAGATGAGAAATGGTGGTTTCTGGAAGACAAGGAACGTCGATTATTGATAGATTTGTCAAGGAAGACCAGGATCTTTGAGGGAAAGCAAGGTAATTGTCTAGTATAGCGGCCTACTCTCCGAAAATTCCAAAAAAAATTTCCTCGATGGACCGCGAATTATGAAGAATTTTCATGCAGAAAAAACGCGGGGGTCATCCATGGTTTCTTTTTAAACGAATTTTGAAAATTGGATTTTTTACCTAATAAAACATATGTATGTGTTTTGAGAAATGTGTCAAATTTAATTGGATTTTTATTGTTTATTTAATAATTCTAATCAAAATGGAGTGCACGAATTGCAATTTTACGGTGTCGAAATTTTTGTCTTTGACGAATATAGAGGTTATTGAGTATTTAACGCGTCACAAATGTTTACTACAAGAAAAAAATGTGGAAATTGTTCAGCTGACTGACAGCAGTAAAAGATGACGGCAAACTATTCTTTCGGTGCCAAAAACAGTTGCCTGCTTCAACCATGGGCAATAAAAAGAAAGTCAAGAAACAGTGCAATTTCAATGAAAGTATCAGCAAAAACACCTTTTTTGGTGGATTGGAACGAGAGTCCGGTAAATTTTTCGTGATTCCGGTTGTTGACCGTGGAAGGAAACACTCTTAAAAATAATTAAGGAAAATGTAGCTGACGGATCCCGGATATTTGGCCAAGTTTATATTTTACAAACAATATCCAAGTCACAAGGATAGGATTCATAACATCTTCCTGGCTATTGGTCAGTTATATAATCCCGAAAAAGAAAATAACATTAATGACATTCATTTTTCTGAGGTGAGTAACGAGAAATGTGCGCCGCTGGCGATTTTTAAAAAAAAATGTTACTTTATTGAGTACAATAAAATATTCATCGACGGATCGCGAATTATGAACATAAAATATTAATTCATAGGAGGAAGAGGAAGTGCACGGGGAAGACGACAGTATATTAGGCCCTTCCTTAGGGGACACCACTTAAAAAAAAACGCCCTTCTGTGGCTTACGTGGAGTAGGCCTAATGGGGAAACCACGTTAAAAAAAAGCCCTTCTCGGGTTTACGTGGAGTAGGCCTCATGGGGCGTGGAAAAGAGTTCAAAGTAGATCAAATAGGAGTCAAGATTTCCTCACTTTCGCATTGAAATTCAAGCAAATGTAATATTTATACTCTGTACCGTAGGTACATAGAGTATTATGAGTTTGTGCAAAAGTATGTAACATCCAGAAGGAAGCATCTCCGACCCTATAAAGTATATATATTCTTGATCAGCATCAACAGCCGAGTCGATATAGCCATGTCCGTCTGTCCGTCTGTCCATCTGTCTGTCCGTATGAACGCACAGATCTCAGAGATGGTAAGAGATAGAGGTTTGACATGTATGGGACATATGCTTCTTATGTCTGCAGGCAGATCAAGTTTATTTTCAATTTTGGCCACGCCCCCTCCCGCCCCCGCAATATGGAAAAAACGTCATATCTCCCACAGTTTTGAAGATAGATGTCTTGTTCCTTCTGGACATATTTAGTTATTAGGATAACTTATCGATCCGCCAAAGGCATGAAGAAGATCGGATGAACGGTTTTCGAGTTATGATCAAAAGACAAATTTTCTTGGTACAGAGTATGTTATAGTCGGGCTTGACCGACTTTCTTTCTTGTTTTAATATATTTATTTGAAAAAACAAACAGAAATCGAAAAGCATATGTGATCAAGCATGTATTTGTATGGGCAAAAATGACCCCCCCGGGATGACCCCCGCGTTTTTTCTGCATGAAAATTCTTCATAATTCGCGATCTATCGAAGGGAGTTTTTTTTTATTTTTCGGAGTGTAGGCCGCTATACTAGACAATTACCAAAACGACCGCTGGCCAACCACTCGATGTCCAAGACCAATCTTAATCACTGCAATGGCATGTATTTTCGTTTATATTCTCCAGATGATATTGCGCATTAATAATATCCATGGTTTCGATCGATGGCACATGACCTGGCTTCCGGCTCTTCCATTAATTTCGTCGTCTTTTGGATCTCCACAAAAGATGTGCTATATAAACAGCGCTGAATCTTATTTTGGAAGATAAAGTAGAGTTTAAGTTTTGCAACCTTTTTTATTAATTAAACTAGAATCCTCGAAAATACACCTAGTATGTGCTTACTTCAAACTGTTTTGTGGATACTAATGGTCATAGTTTTACCTCTCTTCTGCGGTCTCTATTGCCTGCTATATTTTGGTTTAAAATTAGTCATTTTACTTAAGGTCTACTGACAGAAAGATATTCGCCCCCAAATGTTATCGTAAAACCGCCGTCTTTTGTCGTCCAATTAACTTTTTTATTAGCCGTTGAATATGCTCAAAGAAGATTTATAAGCGGTGAGTTTTCACGATTTTTTTCTACATAGGATGTTAACTCACTTTATGGCTACTACGCTATTTAAATTCTCTACGAGGTGTATTTGTTGGCAAAAATTCAATTCTAAATACGGACTTATAGCCCATGGGCTTTATGTCCGGACATAAGGCCCAGAAAATTTCTGAGTTATATTTCAAAGTAGTGGTCAAAATTTTTCATATGGGCTTTATGTCATGTCACCATTAAAAATAGCTGAAAGACATATTAATGATTAACTTAATCAAGCTCAAATTTTATATTATGGACATCAAGACTCCTAAATTGTATGAATAAAATGTTTAATGTTCTTTCAATTTACATAAACTTGTTCTAAATTAGCGCAAAATAAAACTGAACTTCGGTTCAGCGACCCTCTGAACCAAAGCCAAAAAAGTTTCGCGGGCTCGAACCCCGTCCGTCCGTCTGTCTGTATGAACGATCGATCTCAGAGACTATAAAAGATAGCCATAAATTTTTGCCTGAAGGCAGGTGTATACCATTAGCAGATCCAGCTTGTTTCAGATTCGGAAAATTCCATAAAATCCATTGCGGTCTCGGTTACAATCACTTTAGATTCGGTTGTACAAATAAAAAATATCGATTGTGGTTTTGGTTAGATACCCTGATTAAAAATGAACTTCTCATTTGAAGCAACGCTACAAAACATCTTACATAATTTTTATGTTCTTCTTTCAAGTGTTCTTTCTTCTTAAAATACTTAGTTTATTCGTCGACAAATTCTTTTCGGGATGATGCTTCCCAGATAAACCCTTGGAAAACAAATTTTTGTTCAACTATTTATTTCTAAGTTTCATTCTTACAAGTATTTCGCTATCTAATTGTTCTATCACATGAATTTGAAATATTGCACTTAGTTTTTAATAACATCGACTTTGCACCACTGTTGGCTGACAGTGACGAGAATGCATTCATAACTGACCTCAGCTTTGGTGCAGCTTTGGTGCTTAACTACATATCGCAGTCAAGTTGAAGGTGACTTGTGCATTTGGTTCCCGATCACGCAAACCAGTTTCCAAATTGCACAAACACAACAACTGTCTAACCCCACCACGCCCCACTTAACCTCAGCACAACTTCTGGCGATCATAGAAACTATCCCATACTTTAAACTGTTTTCTTTCGGGCAGCTCCATAAACTCCACTTGCTTTCCAATGTTCAGGCACTTGGTTGGAGCATCCACGTCCAGGGCATCCCACTTAGCTGGTGCAATTTGTGGACAATTGGGATTGTCATGCCGTGCAAAGGCCGTCCACATGCCAATCAACCGTTCGATGGCCACATATTCCTCCGTAGACTTGTCCAGTTTGGTGGCAGCCACATTATAGAACAAGTAGGAGAGATCATCGGCATGGCAGACCCCTCGTGTGTGGCGGCCGCAGGTCAAGATGCGATAATGATTAAAGCAGGGCGAATCGAAGTCAAAGCGGTACAAGTAGGTGGGCGTGGTGGGGGCATAGCAAAGGCGCGCCAAGACAGTGCGATGAATGCCATGCCAGAAGTGTTTGATGGAGAGCAGATGCAGACACTCCATGAACTCCATGCGTCCTCGAGTGGCGTCCTCGAAGTGGGAGATCTTTATTTGTCTAACCATTTCCTTGATTTGATTTTGATTAGCCTGCCCTCTCACATCCAAGGGCAGCAGAGCCTCGAACGCACTTAATAAGTGATCGGAATCCCTTAGGGTGGACTGGTACGAGAACAGACCCTCAAAGGAGGTGCCGCCTAGCATTACGGGCAAATCATTTCCCCAGGCCTGGGCCAGCATTTCCACTTGTGGCTTGGGTATGACACAATCCTGGCTGACGTATGGCTCCACCGCCGGCGCAAAGGCAAAGAGCATGTAATTTCGTTGCTCCTCCTGCGTCAGCAGCGAGCCGCTGTGCGCCGCCAAATCACTGGCCGGGGCACGTTGCAGATATCGAAAGACCTCCTTCTCATTCTCACTGCCCTCATAGCCCAGGTGACGGGCCAGGCGATAGGACCAATTGCGCTTGTGTTGGGTGGCCCAACCGCAAAGCGAAGTCCCCGACATCAGTATGGCCTTGTGGAAGAGGCCTCTCGTCTGCTCGGTGCTCATCAATATGTGCGCCGATGCCGCTCCCGCACTCTCGCCCATCAGCGTCACATTCTTGGGATCACCATTGAACTGGGCAATGTTCTCGTGTATCCAACGTAGGGCCAACACCTGGTCCTTCAAGCCCGCATTCCCCGGCACATCCAAGTCGCGATCGGAGAGACTGAGAAAACCTGTGAGGGGAAACGAATCGAACAATACAATTGTTAGCTTCACGTTAATAGAGACGGGTTATTAAACAGTAAACTGTTATTTAATACAGCAATTTATCCGTTAGACGATGAACAATTAAAATGAAACGAGTTTACTTGCCCATGTCTGATTTTATGAGCTGTTTGATTAATGACTTAAGTGATAACTAATGGGATCTAAATTATATTCAGGAGAGAGGTAATATGTTTCGTTTCTAACCAAAACATTGAAATTCATTCAGAATTTCTTCATTTCTTTTTTCAATTTCAAAGAAAATTCTCAATAAGCTCTCACTTAAGAAATTGGGAATGAACTTAAATTAGAATCAGCTGTAAGTTTTTGGTTCGAAGCTTAAATGCCCGAACCGAACCGGATACCGAACCTTGCCTTGTTATTCAAATGTTAAAACAATGGTTTTCCAAATGGTCATCAAATAGTTACACATTAAGCAAAGTTGCTCCCTGCCCATACCAAGCTTTTACTGGACCAACCGACTGACTGATTATCAGCCCACAGCCCAAACCGCTTATACCAGAAACTTTGTAATTTATTCCAAATTTGTTAAAGTCGGTCAAGCCGATTCTATCTACAAGATTGTGGGAGATATGACATTTTTGCAAGTTGCGGGAACAGGAGATAACCTTTATTTGGTACCTTTGGTATAGTTACCAGATAAATGGGGAAAAGTAAAGGCTAGCGATGGACACTATTTAAAATAAAATTTATTTGAAACAAATTTTTCACAAGAAAGCGTCAAACTTGCAGACAAAATACTTTAAAACTTATTTGTACAGGATTAAGCAATATTTTTCTTTGACAGTGGAGGTGACGCAGAAACCTCTTCCAACCGTATTCCAACCGTATTCTCTTTTGGTTCGTAACAATCTCATATTATGTTGGGAACAAACAAAGCCAACCAACCAAACCGGATTCTTAGATCAACGTCAGTTATTATGGACATAAAATATGCTTCCAGAGTTGTCAAGTCTAACTCCAAGGTAGGGCGTAAGATTTTTATACCCTTGCAAAGGGTGTTATAATTTTGCCCAGAAGTTTGCAACGCATAGAAATATTCATTTCCGACCTCATAAACTATATATATATTCTTGATCAGGGTGACGAGCCGAGTCGATTGAGCTTTGTCCGTTCGTCTGTCTGTTTCTAGACGAACTAGTCTCTCAGTTTTAAACTATCGAGCTGAAATTTTGCACAGAGTCTTCTTTTTATTGCACGCTACTAATATGTCGGAACCGACCGGATCGGATGACTGTATCACATAGGAACAATCGGTCGGAAAACTAGTTTTAGTGAGAAAAACTATTTTGTTTTCAATGGCAGCATCCTGCAATTTTGTATTTGTTTTTTTCACGAATTTTCACATAATGTTCGTATGACTATATCATATAGCTCCCATACGAACGATCGGTTGGAAAATGGGAAAAGAGTATTATTATAAATATCCATCTGTCTGTCCGTATGAACGCACAGAGCTCAGAGATGGTAAGAGATAGAGGTTTGACATGTATGGGACATATGCTTCTTATGTCTGCAGGCAGATTTTCAATATTGGCCACGCCCCCTTCCGCCCCCGCAACTTAGAAAAAACGTCATATCTCCCACAGTTTTGAAGATAGATGGCTTGTTCCTTCTGGAGAAATTTAGTTATTAGTTATTATTAACTTATCGATCCGTCAAAGGAATGAAGAAGATCGGATGAATGTTTTTCGAGTTATGATCAAAAAACAAAATTTTCTTGGTACAGAGTATGTTATAGTGGTGACATGACATAAAGCCCACGGACATAAAGCCCATATCAAAATAGATCGTAGTTCACTGCGAAATATCACTCAGATTTAAAATGGGCCCATGGGCGTAAAGTCCGTACTTGAATTAAAATTTTTGACAAGAAAAACGAAGACATTTATAAAAAAAAAGGCTGCGGCTTAAATTAACTTTCCAATTGATCTTGTGCAATCCACAACTTATGTTTTAAATAAAACCGCGTAAAACAACCATGAAGAATATAATTAAAGAATACTCCCCGTATAAATTAAACCAAAACTCAATGATCTTAGGCCGCAACTAAAATTACTCTGAACAGACTGATTTTTAATTAACTGTGAGACTCACAACATATATACAAAAATTACAAATACATATACGTATGCCAATATATTTCAATTTAATTGTTTATTAATATTTTACTTTGTTTATGTACAGTATATAAAAATGGTAGGTGTCTTTTCATTGTATACGAATACTTTTCCTCAATAATCGTAGTTTGGTAAAAACTTTTATCATTATGGCTTTGGCACATTCCAAACTCTGCGAGAATATCTGCTGCATTAAAAATTGAAATGAAATCTTCGGGAACCTTAGGCGCTTTCGGCATTGGTCCCGCTTTTAGCCTACGCAAGTGCCTCTCCATGCTTGGAAATGAGACCAATTGGGCATCTTCACCATTTTTCATACACTCTTCATTAAAAGCAAGGCGAACTCTGTGATTTTGCAGAGTCGGCACTGCTAGCGCAACTTTAATATTATTCTTAAGCTTAAGTTCTGCAATCCTTGATTCCTGTGAACGATGCTCACGTTCAGAAATTGTATTCTTGGTGCAGATACCCCCATTATCGGCGATATCTGCGAACTGCACGTCCTTGCTTGGTATATGCGGTTTTGAATTTATACAGTTGCTCTTCCTCCTTTACATACATTAAGGCGCTGTTTCGCCTGGCACCTTGGAGGAATTCAAAATTAGAGATTTCGACTGCCATACTCCAAATTATTTTGTATTTTTTTATTGTATATTTGTTCACTTCAAGCAGAGCTGACACTGAACTCAAATTCTCAAGTGGGCGATAAGTCCGGAAGAATATGGGCCTTATGTCCGCTTTTTATTCCGACTTATGGCCCATTTTAAGTCTGAGTGATATTTCGTAGTGAACTACGATCTATTTTGATATGGGCTTTATGTCCGTGGGCATTATGTCATGTCACCAGTAGTCGGGCTTGACCGACTTTCATTCTTGTTTTCCTTAATAATCTGCAAACGTCAAAGATCTGTATATTTTATTTAAATCTCTAACTTTAGATTTTTTAATAAGAATTAACGATAAGAGTTTCGAAATATATAAAAATATAATATAAAATTGTTAGAAAAGAAAAACAATTTTTTGATTAATTTTTGTTAAAAAATTTCCAGATACAAAAGAATTTAAAGTAAAATTAAAATTTAGTCCCGTCACTTGTTTTATTATTCTATAGTATGAGTCTACCAATGTTTTAACATTGCATCAATTATGGAGTATTTTTCAAACGGCGTTGTTCAAAAAAGGACACAACCTACTACTATTAATTATTACTATTAATATAAGACCAAAAGGAAAATGATCGGTGGTAAAGTTTGCGGACAATTCAGTTGCAAAATTTGTGTTCTTTACAAAACTGCACATTTCACCACAGACTTGAATGAAATGTATGATTTTAGTAGCTAAGTCACGCTTATTTAATAAACGATCTCAATATATGTTCGGATCTGTTGGTTTGGCATATATCTACACTGTGTGACCGCAAAATTCAGAAGGTAAAGAATATTTGGTTTCTTGGATCAAAAAATACTGTTGTAGAAATAGAGATTTAGTTTAAAATGTGAGAACATTGGGCGCCTTCAGCAGATAAATCCGTCTTACCAATTGCGATTGCGGATGATGCTCTGCTGAATGCCAATGATTGCTAAACTCGGACCCTTTTTATGGCTTTAGCGTATTTGGTCACAAATGCATTCACATTTTTAGCGTTTGTTAAATAATTATCAGTATTATCAGTTGGCAGTCCGGTCGTTAAACGGTCTCACCAGTCATCCATTTTGTATGATTTCATTTCAGCAATCAGGATAGTCTAAACAACCAATAGCAATAAGCAATTACTGAATTTGGCCGGTAAAATGGGATCGGTAATATCGGAAATCGGATTTATATGCTGAAAAATCACTTCCACTGGAATAATCACTTCGAACATTCATACTTAGTTAATTTCTTTCATACATTTTTAGATTTCTTTGATTAAATTAGATGTTATATTACTTTGTAAAGCGCATTATCTGTAGTCGGACAAATTTTAATGACGATCAATTATTTTTACAGCGGAAATACCCGTTTCTGATATCATCTGTCACAGTTTTGTAGTTCGGTGGTGTTCCAGAAATCTTCTCCAACCCAAATGCAAATTTTACGTGTCCTAGAAATCTCTTTTAGTTGCTTTCAAGTCCCTCATATTTAAAACTGTCCAGAAAAGCAAAATTAACAACTAATAAACGAATAACATATCTATTTTGTTGGCATTCCTGGCGCCATCTATAAAATTTGACAAAAAATGGGACTTGTAGGGTTGTCAAGTTAATAAATTTTTGTGAATTTTTGCATGGATTTTTGAAGATCACGAATTACATTTGAATTATATTATTTAAGCATGAATATTAATTTAAATGGCAGAATTAATATATTTCAACTCAACACAGAATTAACTCATTAAATGTGGGATTCCAAATGGAACCGAATCCCCTGCATAAAAACACCAGAAGCGGGCAAACCTATCTGGCAACGCTTTACGCTTTACGGATACTCATTCCTAGGGAGGCCAGAGTGAGCAAGTACTCTGCAGTCGGTTTGCAGCGTTCAAGAGAGCAGGACATAAAGAGACACGTAGTTTTAACACCATAATTGCATTAAGACACTGTACTTCGACTTAAGCCATCCAAAATACTATAATAAATTAACATCATATAAAATAATTCCTACATAAATATGATATATTTGATTAGTGTGAGATACAACCCTGTTTGACAAGATGGGCATTTATGGTGGAACCCTATTCCAGTAAGTATATGAATTCTCCCAATGTACTGGGACATGGACTTATTTTATGAGCTATTTGCAAACCAACCAAAGACAAATCTCTAAGGAGTTCCAAGACACCCCCGATTAAGTCTGTGCAAAAGTATATAACAGGCAGAAGAAAGTATTTCCGAACCAACTGATCTCAGATGGAAAGAGATAGAGTTTTGACTTTAATGGGACATAAGCAAAGCATTTTTGCAGCCCAATTTAGTTTATTTTATTCAAATATTTAGTAATCAGGACTATTTATTGATGAAGAAAGTTCGCTGCTGCAGCACAATATCAGCGCTGCTTCAACTGCAGCATCAGAATTCATGCTGAGCTTAATCTTTCGTTGGTACAGAGCATATTATGGTGGGGCTTGTAAAATGCTGTTATTGTTATGTTAAAGATTAATACTGTTAATGTTATGTTGTTGTTATGTTAACGATTAATACTGTTAATGATATGTTAAGGATTAATGCTGTTAATGTTATGTTAACATTTAACATAGTCTATTAATTACAAGACTTCTATGTGTAATCAAAGCGTATTTTGAAGTAGAGCATATAGTTCCAGGAAATAAAATCTCTGTAATATTTAGGCGATCTGCTTAATCTTGTGCGGAATGTCCCAATATTTTCCCTCAAACTAAAGCATTCGTGTTGTAAACTTATCAATTAACTGCCCACCACTAGCCTAGCTGGTTCAGATCTTACATTTATAATTTAATCAGCACTATTTGTCGATCCACCGACTGTGATAACGATCAGATTGCTATGGCAATTAGCTGACATGGCTACGATTATTCACTCAAATGAGTTTAAGTTTTAATAATATTATATTTAATTAAATCACATAACTATCAGAGGAACAAGTATTAGGATTATATTCACTTTGAGCTGCTCCAAAGTCGTAAACAGATTATAACAGAATCACATCAATTTGCGTGTTAAACTTCAATTATCGTCATGCGCAATCAGTACGGATATTTTTGGACTTGAACATTTCTTCCACCTTACTCACCCAGTGCACCTAGCCTATAGTTGAGCGTGATAAGCACCACATTTTGCTTCATAAAGTAATCCGGACTGTAGAGATCCCTGGTGGCTTCGCCTATCTGAAACCCACCGCCATAGATCCACACCAAAACCGGCAGAGGCTGCTCGGACTTCAATTGCTTCACATACACATTCAAATAGAGGCAGTCCTCGGATCCTTCGACCATGCCCAGTACGAAATGTTTCTGTATGGGCTTTGCTCGCAGATAGGTGCAATCTCGTATACCCCGCCAGGGTTCCGGTGGCTGTGGAGCCCGAAAACGTAACTCACCCACCGGCGGCTTGGCAAAGGGAATGCCCTCGAAGGCATAGTACAATTCCTCATCGTACAATGTTTTGCGGCCCAGGCCACGAAGTTGGCCATAATTCGTGCTGATGACTTGTGTCACTTTGGTGCCCAGTCTATACTGTACGATCTTGTGGCCAATGAGCCTGCAATGGGTTAAGAGTGGGTTAAAATCCCTTTATTGCCCTCACTGCTTATCTTATCTGGGGAGTTTTGGGAGGCGAATACTCGTATTAACCCTTGCGACCTACTTGGTGCCCATTTTGACCAGATCGCCAACGCCCACACGCACATCCATATTTCACTATGTGAGCAATGTTCTCTCGAATCTATGAACGCGACACTTCCGCCGCTCGCAATTGACGGGCAACAACTAAAAAGTTCTACAATCCATGAATAAAGTTGACTTATTGCAGCCTCAGTTCAGTTTGGTTGGTTTAATCACTCTCGACGAAACTGAACTTAGTTGCTTATCGTTCTGATTGCTCAACAACAAAAACAAAAACTGAAACATATGGCAATGGGAGCATGAAATCAAAATTGATAAGACCGACGGTACATGGAGAGTCTACTGTTGACAGCTGTTTTTAATGAGGCGTTTTGTAGTGGGGTTGTTCGGCGGCTCATAATGAGGTACAAAGTGGTTTTTTATTGTGTGTCATCAGGTTAAGTGAGGATAATTTGGTAGGTACAATGAGTTATTGCGCATTTTTTCGCACTGACTTGCACTTGGAAAGTAATTTGAGAGTTTCCCCGTACAGCACACTCAAACATGATCTTCAACTTTTAAACATTTCAATTTGAATGCGCGCGCAACTTAAAACTGCTTGTGCGCTTAACTGCTAACAGTAAGCTGCTTGCACAGGCGCACTGCTGTGCACTGCTTGTGTGAAACTGCTTTATAAACGGCAAAGCTCAAATTCAAATATCAAAGTCTCACGCGCCCAGCTTTTTAGTATGACCAGTTGGGGCAAGCTTCGAAATATTTAAAATAGTCGATTTTAATGAGCTTGCAAGCAGTGTTGTCAGTTTAGCTGCTTCGTACAAAAATCTAGCTAATTGGCAAGGTCGCAGGAGAGATAATGAAATTTTCCGAGATCCTGCCATTACGTTCCTAGAAAACCTCGTGTTAAGCGAAATCGTGTTAAGCGAAACATGGATTCCGTACAAAATAGGGGGTTACGTTCTTGAAATTCAAAATTGGCAACAACAATTTTTTTTATTGTTCAAATTTGGCCTGTTTTTATTGAAGTTTCATTCATTTGTTCAAAATTAACCAAAAGTTACTATGTATACGCCTTAAATATATACAACATAACATTCATATTTTCAAAATTAAAAGTTGGTATTAAACTAAAAAGTTACTTCATATAATTAATTAACAGTTTAAACCTTTCAAAAACTCAAAAATTTTAAAAAGTAAGATCATATGTTTCTATTTATATTAAATATGAAATGCATTTGGTGGCATTTATAGTTTTAGCCGTTTCGTTTTAACATGTTTTTCAACTTTAGGTACAAAACAATTCAAGAACCAGTCTCTAAATAATTCTGCAGTATCCCAAGCTTTGGAATATACTTTCCAGTACACGGGTAATTTGCTCTTGTCTATCCCTTTAAACGTACGGGGATTCAAAGACTTATAAACAAGCATTGGCTTTACTTGAAAGTCGCCTGATGCATTACTACACAGCAAAAGTGTAAACCATCTTTTTGTGCCTTAAAGCCGGGAGCTACTTTTTCATTCTTAGATAAAAAAGTTCGATTTGGCATTTTTTTCCAGCAAAGTCCAGTTTCATCAGCATTAAAAACTTGGTCAGGCAAGAATTCCTCTTTTTTAATGAACCCCTGAATTTCTTCTGGGTATGTGGCAGCAGCTCCATCATCGGCCGATGCCGCTTCGCCTTTAAATTTGATGCTATGAATGGAGCATGGTTTTTGAAATTTTTCGAACCATCCATTACTAGCAACGAAATCTATGCTAGAAGAGGGCTCTCCATTTTGCTTGAGCAGTTCAAAAATCCTGAGTGCTTTTTCCTGAATGATCCGCTGGCTTAAAGGGATCTTTTTTTCGTAGCTATCGTCAATCCAAATGCTAAGTGCTCTTTCCATGTTCTCCAAAATAGGTGCGCGTGCTCTACTGGTAAATTTTGTAGATATAGATGACCCAATCCTTCCTGCACGTCGTATTTCAGTTTCATTTTTTTTGATAGTGCGAACTGTTGCCTCATTCAAGTCAAGGCTTCTTGCAATTTCCGTGGCAGTTTGCCCATTGTCTAAACGGCTTAGAATTTGTATTTTTGTTTCTATAGAAATGACTTTTCGTTTTAAGGAGCTCTGTTCTTTCTTTCTGCCATTGTATAAGCTGAAATTTACATATTTTATTTATTCACTTTTTGATTTAATCAAGCTGAACCACCTTTTTACTTTCCACAAAATCTTTGGTTTTTTATTTACGCGTCTGCAAGGCTTAAGATTTTTTCACATACTAGAACACTCTTACATCTGACAGCTCAAATGTGGTATTCCCCTTTTTCTACAAGCACCCCACGAGTATGATACAAGCACAAAGGGACTAACGCATCAATTGACAGCAAAAAAAATATCGATATTTTGCAATCGTGTTAGAACGAGGTTTTCAGCGTGTTAAAAGGGGAAAGGGAGCAAATTTGTAACCGTGTAAGACCGAGTTCGTGCTAAAAGAGTCCGTGTTAAGCGAGGGCCAAGTGTATTTGGAAGAAATTTCTGGCCATTTGCTAACTATTTTGGAAGTGCAAAATGACTGACTTTACAGTCTTTAAGTAAATTCGCCATTTTCAAGACGTTCTGAACTTAAACAAGAAAGAAAGTCGGTCAATCCCGACTATAACATACTCTGTACCAAGAAATTTTGTCTTTTGATCATAACTCGAAAACCGTTCATCCGATCTTCTTCATTCCTTTGGCGGATCGATAAGTTATTCTAATAACTAAATATGTCCAGAAGGAACAAGCCATCTATCTTTAAAACTGTGAGAGATATGACGTTTTTTCTAAATTGCGGGGTCGGGAGGGGGCGTGGCCAAAATTGAAAATAAACTTGATCTGCCTGCAGACATAAAAAGCATATGTCCCATACACGTCAAACCTCTATCTCTTACCATCTCTGAGATCTGTGCGTTCATACGGACAGACAGACAGACGGACAGACGGACATGGCTATATCGACTCGGCTGTTGATGCTGATCAAGAATATATATACTTTATGGGGTCGGAGATGCTTCCTTCTGGATGTTACATACTTTTGCACAAACTTATAATACTCTATGTACCTACGGTACAGAGTATAAAAATTGAAAGTCAACATATTACACACTGGCAGAAATCCATTATCATTTGACCATCTGCCTAGCGATTTCTTCTGCTATATCGATCTGTTTAATGCAAGTGATATCTAAAATGGCCAGACATGTGTAATAAAAAAATTTAGAAAAAAGTTGAGAGTTACTTATGCAACTCTCATAAGATTTGAAATGTTTTTCTGTCGAATGCGAATTTTCCGTCCATACGTACGCTTCGATTCATCTCACATTTCGACTGACTTAATTAAACAGTGTTGCAAGTTAGACAGTGTTGCAAAGATTCGATACAAAGCTATCGATACTTGCGAACACTGATGAATAAACAAAATTAAATTTCAGTTAAGATTCAAGTTGAACTAAATCAGCGGATCCTTTGCAACAGTCTTGATCAAAATAAGTACAGCCAATTGTCAAAAGCTTGTGATTTTTCCAGGGATGCAAACCGGTTCTGAACCGCTTATACCAGCTGGCGAACCGAACGCAAACCGAACCGACATTCTTTCAGAAATGCTGAACCGAACCAAAAACCACAAATAAAAACGATTCGGTTCGGTTCAGTTCTCTGACAAGTTTTAGTGGGAATCGCTTTGAATTTGAAACACTTTCCTAAGATAATTTCGTTCGACCCTCTAAATATTTAGCGATGCCGCCGAACTCCCCATATAACTGTCATCAATCTGTATTTTCCCCTCTAGTAGTATTTTACATTTTTTGTGGTAATTCCTGACCTTAATTCAATCTTGGACAGAAGTTTTTTCAATAGGGTAAGTAAGATGCATGGTACATATTCTTTTCTAGCTGACATTCTCTCCTTTCGAAGGGCATTCCTCTAGGAACTTTTAGACGAATCCTGGAAATCCGATATAATGCACTTTGGACATTCTTCAAATGGATTATAGAAATTCAGTTTTAAAAGTGTTTGAAAAGTCACATTACTATAAAAAATCATAATATTTCATAATGTGCCTTTGTGAACCACTGAACCGAACCGAAACCGTGGTTCAGTTAGCTCCAAAAACCAAGTAATGAACCAAACCGGCGGCTTAGAAACTGTCTGAACTTACTTATTTTCGAGTGGTTTGCATCCCTGGATTTTTCTGACATCAACATATATGAATATTGATAATTAAGGAGTCTATTTTTTATATTTTTTCCCCTATTATTATAAATAATCATAAATATAGCATACCTTGGGTGTCAAAATTCATGAATTTGTTTTTGTGTATAAACTGGGTTGTAGAGATGAATGCTTTTACAAGTACACAATTCGACATGTCCATAACTTTGCCCATGTATCTGAAGCGGATTTGCAGACAGTACAAGTGGCAGTAAGGAAGGCAGTGCATGTTGACTCGAAGGTTTGCAATATTTAGCGAGCTTTTATATCATTCCTTTGAGCATCTGAGTAAATTGATGCTTTGGTGCAGGGGCCATTAATTTTTTCGCCACATAAAAGCAATACAAAAGTGGGCTAAGAAGGCATCCTTGCTGCACTCCAGTGTTATATGTATAAGTACAAACCAAATTTGGGGCACATACCCTGATCATTGGAGCTTCTTCCAACATTTTTGGCATTTGGATCAGTGTGCTTTAGTGAGAAGCTCTGTAGTTCTGCTAGTGTCAAAAAGAAAGGGAAAGCATCACAGTCTTACAATTATGGTGTGCACCCATCACCACACTAACGACTGGTAGTGCAACGTCGTACCGGTCGGTACGTTTTTCAGACATTCCCACACAAAATTCGTTAGGCAAATACTTCCTTGTTGTTCGGCAGCACCGTTGAGGTATTAACAAATCCCCTAACTCTTGCCCAAGACCAAAAACCAGCCAATGGACCAGAAAAACTACAAGGAACCGATGTTAAAATTGACAGAGTCTAAAACCGGCGAAAAATGCAGCTGTATAGAAACTTTAAATTGATAAGACTGCCCAATGAAGAGAGATGATGAGAAATGATGGTCGAAGGAAAGAGCAGGTGGATGAAGACTTGCCTTGCGATTTTACATATTGATACATATGCTCAAGGTCTAGTTGAAAGCTAACATTGCAGCTAAAGGCCTGTATCCAGCACTGCGGAAAATTCCTGCCAGGAATTTGCTATTTATTTTGAGTGTGTGGAACCCAATTGAAACAAACTGTCAAGCGGAGCGTGCTGTGCCTCTCTCTGTTCTCTATATTCAAGCGTTGTTACAGTCAGTCGCTAGCAAGCATTTATAACATTAATGAATTTAATAATTTTGAACATAATATTCTTTATTTATTTGTGCAGCAACACTTTCCCAAGCACTTTTCACAGAAATGTTGTCAAAATGGTTTATCTCTGTGATTCGCCAAGGACATGGTGTTGCCTCAACTGCTTTTATTTGATTTTATTTATCTTCTCCTCACGTTAAAAATTTCAATTCTATTTTTAGTCTTGCGCACAGTTTTTGCCTCCATCTTTTGCCTAATCACTTCCAAAATAATTGTCAGCAATATATTCCTGGCCTGAATATCAGCTGTTTCTCGTTCCACACACGCTTCCGAAACGCCGCTATTGATACGCCGCTATGTGGATTTCGTTCGGGTTGCTGGATACACAACAAACGAAAAAGCAAACTAAATATTCCTGGCACAGTTTTTATACCCGTTACTCGTAGAGTAAAAAGGGTATACTAAAGTCGTGCAAATGTATGTAACAGGCAGAAGGAAGCATCTCCGATATCATAAAGTATATATATTCTTCATCAGCATCAACAGCCGAGTCGATATAGCCATGTCCGTCTGTCCGTCCGTCCGTCCGTCCGTCCGTCTGTATGAACACCTAGATCTCAGAGACTAGAAGAGCTAGAGCAACCAAATTTTATACGTAAGCTAGTATTGTCTGTAGGCAGATCAAGTTTGTTTCAAATTTTGGCCACGCCCCAGCAATAAAAAATGTGGAATAACTCCCACAATTTTTAAGATATCGACCTCAGATTTTGCAGTGTAGTCTATGTGGCCAATATCCACAATCTCACAAATCGGATAATAAATGGCCGAGTTAAAAAAATGTTGCATACTTATCCGAGCTGAGCTGAGTAACGGGTATTTCGAAGTCGTGCAGGGCCGACTTTAACTTACGCCCTCGTTTTTGTATGAAGTTTGGCAGGAATTTTTAGTTTCCGCTGTGCTGGATACCCGGCTTAACCGGATAATTTTGGAGGGAGATAACAAGTAATTTTTGTAAAACTTTGGACATCATCCCTTGAGCCAATTAATTTACCAAACTTAAATCGTGCTACCCCTCCCTTCACCACCTAATTATAGTTGATTTTTCGTATAATTTTTAGAATTTTGCAATTTGTTTGACAATTCCCAAATCAAGGCACAAAAATTCCAACCAACTTTTCGAAATGAAAAGCGTGCACATTTTTGGCTGAGTGAAAAAGTTATATAATATTTACGCTTAAATTGTCCTTTTATTAAATCGTTTGCTAATTAAAATTTGTCATAAATCCTGCCGAGTTTAACCCATTTACAGTTGACTTGCTGGGTGAGAAATGGAGCTGCCCGGAAAAAGGCACAGCAAAAGAGCCAGGGATTTTCATACAACTTGGTACTTAATTACACTTGCGCGCACTTTAATTTCCAGTTTAAAAAGAAATGAGCATTTTTTCTCGAGCCTAGGAGGCGTGGATGAAAAGTCAAGACATTGTAAATTATTGGCTTAAAATGCCAATGGGGCTGGGGAGCTGGTTACATGGCGCTTGGGAGGCTTATGAAATGTATCAAAGGGAACGGAGGGCTTAAATCTTAAGCGGCCTCTAATCTCTGAGAAAAGCAACTCCAATGTCAAAAGGGTTAATTGAAAATACCGCTAGGACACACGCACACACACACACTTATCCTTGAGTCATGAAAATAAAAATCACAGCCAAGCAACAAGGACAACCCTCTGCCAAGTCTGTAAAAATAATTCGGGTTGCACCCCAAGGGATTTGCCATAAAACTATTTTGAATTTAAAATGCAAACAAATTTCTATGCGTAGAAAATTATGCGGCTTTTGTGCGTCGGCAAACGAAGGACTCTGCAACAATCCCGGCATCAGTAGGAAATGGCAGAATCTGCAATGAATTTCCCTCTTTTATTGCAGGGAACCTACTTTCGTCCATGGGGAGGTGATTTTTCTTTAGAAACTTTTCCTCTCAGTCAGCTCGAATCTGCCAAGCGTTTACTTTTGATTTCTCTTGCGCTTTTTGTGTTGTTTGTTGTGTATTCTTTTTTTTTCCATCTACTTGATTCTATTGGATGGCTAACTGGGGATGGGGGAGCTGGGACAGATCGGTCTTTGTCTGTGTTTGCATTAGCGTTTAAAATGTCTGTCAATTAATTAATGGAAGTTTTTATGGCAGCAAAGTTTGGAGTAGTTGTATAAAACCATTGACCATTAAATGGAAAATGGCCAGAGATGGTTTTCTCTTTTGATGACGCATTTTCCGATTTTCCTACCTCAATTGATATCGAGACCCATTTTTAATTAACCTTCAACACGCTGCTTATTAATTAGGCAAGAAGCCCGAAAAAGTATAGGAGAGTTGGCTTGTCCCAAAGACTTAGCCCACACACTTTGATTCTTATTTAAAAAGGTTTCCTGTTGTCTACCGTTCTTGACTTTTCATTTTCGGCGCTGTCATTTTTCACAAAGTAATTTGGTGAAAAAGCAAATGAGTAATTATTTCAAAACAAAGGCCGAAAAACGGAAACAACTTGAGTGGAAAAAAAAAACATATTTGAAACTTTTCCCTCAAAGAAGAAAAGTTAACCATTTGGTTGTTAATAAATGCGCGTTTCGGTCCCCGGGCAAAGAAAAGAAAAGTAAATGAAGCTTTTGTTCGAAGTGAACGGACCAGGGGCGACTCATCAATGACTAAGTAATGGACTCGGCGCTTGTCTGGATATTAACTGCGAATGCTTTTTGATCTCGGCGGAGCACAAATTACAAGCTCCAACGCCTTAGCTGCTTTTTTGAAACACTTTTTCCCGGCAACTTCGTCATTTGCCAAGTTGGCACTGTCGACGTCTGGCTGGCATTTGTAATTCACTTTGATTAAATATGCAAGGATACTATTGCTACAGACAAGGAGCGCCGCATTAAAATGCCGCAACAATGCAACAAGGGAATGCCATCGGGCGGATCCGCCTCCTACTGCGCTGCTCCTTAGTCAAGTCAAATAGTCAAGACAGCGCAAAACAAGTTTGTGAATTTTCGGCAACTGCATCGTGTCCTCTGACAGGATATAAAACAATCAGTGCAAGCTAGCGGAAACGGAAGTGTTGCCTCCTCCCCCACTCCCCCCCTGTCCTGTCCATTTCAGTTGTGTGAAATTGTCTAAATTGTGGGCGTGGCTGTGCCCCTCTCTGTATCTCCCTCTCTCTGTGGCTTTTGTGAAATGTAGTCCAAAGTTGTTTTGTGGCCGCCAAAAGATAGTCCTGGCTAACTATGTACATATATATGGAATCCTTGTGTCTATTGTCTATTTGTCTTCTCTGCCCTTTTTGTTTGGCTTGCAGTCGCTGAAATTCTGCTGGCGGGTTTATTAATAGAAGAAAATTGAAATTTTACGCTTTGCTGCAGACTGACGAGGTAACCAGTTGTCTGTTTGTGTGTGTGTGCCATGAAGAACCTGCTTGAATTGAAAAACCACCACGAATTCAGGTCAGGATTTAAGTAGGAAAAGTTGTCGCAGTTGTTCACTGCCAGACTGGCATTAAACTGTCAAAAATTGGTCAGATCTGGCAATGCCGTAGTCATTTGGTAAGCTAGAGCAAGAGATGAACATTTTTTGCAAGGTAGTTCCTTTTTTTTTAGACACTTTGCTGGAAAGAATCTGCCGAAGTTGGCTTTAGCACATGTATGTGTGCTCGTGTGCCTCAGTAAACTGCAAATATGTCTGCGTGCTAGTGTGCATCTCACCCTACAACAACAACAAACAAAAACGCTTTGAGCTTGCAGAACGAAAACATTTTTATACCCTTGCAAAGGGTATTATAATTTTGCCCAGAAGTTTGCAACGCATAGAAATATTCATTTCCGACCCCATAAGCTATATATATTCTTGATCAGGGTGACAAGCTGAGTCGATTGAGCTTTGTCCGTCCGTCTGTCCGTCTGTCTGTCTGTTTCTACGCGAACTAGTCTCTCAGTTTTAAAGCTATCGAGCTGAGAGTCTTCTGTTTGCACACTACTAATATGTCGGAGCCGACCGGATCTGATGACTATATCTCAGAGCTCCCATAGGAACAATCGGTCGGAAAACTAGTTTTAGTATGAAAAACTTTTTTCTTTTCAATGGAAACGTCTCCAAACTTTGTAATCGTAGGTTTTTTATGCTTTTTTATAATTCTACCAAGTTTTATCAAAATCGGACAACTATATGGTATTGCTGCCATACAAAAGATAGGTCTGAAAATCAGTCTTAGTTAGAAAAACTTTTTTGTTTTTAATGGTAGCATCCTGCAATTTTGTATTTGTTTGTTTCACATGCCTTCACATAATTAAACAAATTTTTGGCCAAATCGAATGACTATATCATATAGCTCCCATACGAACGATAGGTCGGAAAATGGGAAAAAGAGTATTTATTTGAAAATATTTAAGCAAGCATTTGCAAGGGTATAAAAACTTCGGCACAGGCGAAGTTAGCTTAGCTTTCTCGTTATATCTCATTTTTATCGTAATACAGCTTCGTCCGTTTCTCTTATCGAGAATCTTGAAGCAGAAAGTCAAGAGAAACTAAAAAGAGAATGAACGAGTCTGTTTAACGTGTACCTGTCATTTTGGTGAGCAGACAGCATTGAAAAAATAATTGGATGACCATATTTTGCCAACTTGGGCAATAGTCAATTGTCTATCAATTAGACACATGAATCCAAATTTGTAAATTTTGCAAATTTGTAACACATTGCCGCAAATTCTTATCTTGAACTAGATTCGCACCTGGTCACACTTAAAGTAGCCAAAAGTCAGAAATAGAAACTCAGCTATAAAGCAATAAACATGATTGCAATAAAAAAAGGAACCTTTTCATTTTTTTAAACATAAACATAGAAGCCCACCACCTGCTGAGTGTCGACTGATTGGCTATGAACTAAATTTGCTTGCAGCTTGAAATTGAATTTACCATGATGAAGATGAAGTTACAATCGTAACAGTGGGCTGCTCCTAGGGAATTCAGAGACGAAACAAAGTAATGCTACAACCACAGTTTATTCAAGGCATTTAAATCGACTCGAAGTCGAATAGAGTAAGAACAACTGCAATCGACATAAAGCCCACGCTTACGAACATCAAATGTTAAATTTTGATCACATATTCAGAACAAAACTAAAAACATTTCTAAGGGCCGTTTTCTAGTCCGCTACATCGAGCTATCTGTCACATAACACTACAAATAACAGAGCTAAATCTTAACTCATCTGAAACATATCAGTTATTTAAAAGATCAGAAATCGGGTCTAAGTTCATATTTGGATTTATTTCTTGACAAAAGTTGAGGTAGATTCCGATTGATTGTATCCGCCACTGAATTAAAATATGTAACCGATTTTTATTTGAGTTTGTATCAGCACTTAAGGCTAAGATCTTTTTCCGATTTCATCTTCACATTCTTCTACTAATTCCTTTAATGTAAAAGCAAGCTAGGGAGAACGTCAAACTGCCTGCACGAAAAAGTCGTTTACTGCGCGAGTGGATCCTCAAACAAAAATAGTGTGCTGTGATAGCCAAATAGTGCCAAAAATTCAACATTTGATATTGTCTGAAGGTACGGTCACACTTTACCCCAGCTGTTATATGTGTGCAAATAAAGTTTATGTGAATTTGAAAGGAATAATAAGAAAATCGAGAGCTTAAGTCAATGTCGGCACTGCCCGACTTCGATATAACCGTTACTTAGGGGAATTACTGTTTAATAACCTGTAATTATGTTAATTAACAGAGCATTAACATTAATTTGAGTATTTCAACACAACGTTTTTATACCCTTGCAAAGGGTATTATAATTTTGCCCAGAAGTTTGCAGCGCATAGAAATATTCATTTCCGACCCCATAAACTATATATATTCTTGATCAGGGTGACGAGCTGAGTTGATTGAGCTTTGTCCGTCCGTCTGTCCGTCCGTCTGTCTGTCTGTCTGTTTCTACGCGAACTAGTCTCTCAGTTTTAAAGCTATCGAGCTGAAATTTTGCACAGAGTCTTCATTTTGCTTCACACTACTATTATTTCAGAACCGGCCAGATCGGATGACTATATCTCATAGCTTCCATAGGAACAGTCGGTCGGAAAACTGGTTTTAGTGAGAAAAACTTTTTGCTTTTCAATGGAAACGTCTCCAAACGTTGTGTTCATAGGTTTTCTATGCTTTTTTATAATTCTACCAAGTTTTATCAAAATCGGACAACTATATGGTATAGCTGCCATACAAAGATAGGTCTGAAAAACAGTCTTAGTTGGAAAAACTTTTTTGTTTTTAATGGTAGCATCCTGCAATTTTGTATTTGTTTGTTTCACATGCCTTCACATAATTAAACAAATTTTTGCCCAAATCTAATGACTATATCATATAGCTCCCATACAAACGATCGGTCGGAAATTGTGAAAAATAGTATTTATTTGAAAATATTTAAGCAGGCAATTGCAAGGGTATAAAAACTTCGGCACAGGCGAAGTTAGCTTAGCTTTCTCGTTTTTATAACCTGTTTAACTCTCTGCAAAATATGAGCTAGATATCCTAATTTGTAAGAAATATTCAACTTATTTTATTGCAGGGCGGGCTATATCGACTTGGCTGTTGATGCTGATCAAGAATATATATAGTTTATGGGGTCGGAGATGCTTCCTTCTGCCTTTTTGCCGAATATTGCCAATTCAATATTCTACTACAATTCTACTATAATACCCAAAATTATTCCAAGACATTTTTATCCTTGTTGGCCTGGGCAAGCGACTCTCTTGGCTCGTCCACTTTGCGGTGCTTCCCTCCTTTTTCCTGCCAAAAATGATCAATTAAAATCGGTTGCATATTAGCGATTTTCTTTTTCTCATGGTAGCGTTTCAACCGATTCTTACGCTTCGACCGCCAAAAAAAATCAATTTGATTAGTTTGGGGGCCCAAGCAAAACTCGTACAGCTGTTCAATAAAATCCACACATTGAGAAAGACTGGCAACACCACGTCGACCATGTGGATTTTACTACCCCTTTGTCTGCTTGTCTGCAAATGTACACACAATGTAATCTTTTTGCGAACGGTGTACAGTTTTATGTTTTACTAGCTGAATACCCGGCCTTGCCCGGGTCCTAAGAACTTTGTGTTTATACAAACCTTTAATATTCTATTCTTCTCTTCTATGACCTGCATTGCGTTCTCCGTTATGTTCACGACGTTCTTTTCGCTCCTCGGCTGTTTCACTTGCTCTGACAGTGGAAGCTCGAGTTCGAACACCGTTTAGGCGGACATCTTGCTCCTCAGTGGTTGCATTTGCTCTCACAGTGGATGCTCGAGTTCTAAGACCTCGGAGACGTACCTCTCGCTCCTCAGCTGTTTCACTTGCTCTGACGGTGGACGCTCGAGTTCGAACCCCACTCAGGCGATTTTCACGTTCTTCAGTCGTTCCATTTGCTATTTGAGTTTGCCGTTTCAAAGCTCTTGCCGGCATTTTTTACAAATTTATTGACAAATTTATCACAAATTTATTTGACAGAAATGGCAAAGTCACTTTTTAAAATCAACACAATGGGATGACCGGTTGAATTTTGCCATTTTAGCGGTTTTTGGACCAAGTCACAGACATGAGACATAGCCTATGACAATTTCCTGATCGACATGAACATACATAAGGAACAAACATACAAACATACTTTCAATTTTATATATACATATGTATAGATGTATAGATAGTGTTTTTTTTTTGTATGGAGTTTTTCGTTTGCGAGCGCGTTTTTGTGTTCTCCGTACCTAGCTTAAGCAGCTGACCACCACAGAGTGACCGTTTTAATATTCAGTGACTCAATGCTGTTGTCTGGTCACACTACCAGCTCAGAGGCCGCTCTGAGAATTATGAAACAATTCTCGCTACGTGAAAATTCTCAGCGTCTGCGTACTAAGCTTAAGGAAAGTCTAGCAACTTTTCTTAGGCAGAATCAAGAAACCATACAAAATGTACATAAAGCGAACAGAATTTTGTATATGTGGCCCCTGGTGGCTTTGCAGTTGCCACTTTGATCGAAGAATACTTAAACAAAGTTTTCAAACCCGATTAGCATTCAGTTTTATTTTCCTCTCGCCGCTAAGCTGCTAAAACTCTTAAACTTATTACAAAATATTCTTTGCAGTTTCTGACCAAACTGACTAATTTCCCACTTCATTTCCCGCACGTATATTTCCATTCATCTTGGAGCACTTTTTACACTTGACCGCAAAATAGTAAAAATAATAATTGAGTTGAGAACTTGTCCGAGTGAGTTAGTCACCCGAAGTTCTCGTCAAATTGAATTTGCCCATTAATGCATCACTTATTCACACATTTTAGTTTTACAATTTTCAAGGGGGGGTGGGCGTGGCGCAGTGTCAAACACAAAAATTGACTGACAAACTTTTACTTTCTCCGCCCGGCAGTTGTGGACTTGCCATTTTCGGTTCATGATGACAGCTGTCAGGCCTCTTGCTCCGGCTGCTGGCCAGGGAAAAGTGCAAATGCAAGACAAGAAAACCAAACAGTTTTGTGGTCTTGCATCGGAGCTTTCGTTCTGGCCGATGTCGTCGTTGTCTCGTTGGTGGTTATAAATGAAGGGAGTGGTAGTTGCCAGCTTTTGCCAGCAGCCTTGTTGCACTGCCAGTGACGTCGTTTTCCTCCATCTCCTGTTTGTGGGAACAAATGATAAACTGTTCTTTGGACGCCTTCGGGTCAGGGGCATTTGGACACTGGACACTGCCTGGGGTTCATTTTGTGTGCACTTTTTGAATTTCTGGTCTAGTTTATTTTTCCCATTTTGTAAGTTCGTTTTAGTTGTGAATGTATGCAGTCATTGGTGGTTGCGGTTAATGCCATTACAATATTCGTTCTGTTCTTGGCTTCCTTTTTTTTTTTTGGAGGCAAGTCACTCTCCACTTACCAAATTACTTTGCAGCTGTTGCTCATTCTTCATTCTACTTAAAAATTTAATATCTTGTCTGTCACACATTTCTCAGCTTTTCATTTTTATTTTACCCCTTTTGGGCCATAAAAAGACAGCCATCACTCTGACTGTCTGTCTGTCTGCCAGTCAGTCTGTCCGTTAGTGTCTTCCTTTTGGACCATTGTGAAATCACGAAGCCACTCAACAAAAGCCAATTTTCTCACAAAATACTTTGTCGCCATTTTAGATACTCAAATGTGTTGGTCACATCCAATTCATTCCGTTTTGTTGACTGTGAACGAGTAAGAATTGTCCTGTGTGGAGGAACGCTGTCAGACTGTGCGGCCTTGAGGAGGTATGTTCATTTGTTCGTTGGGGTAGTAGTCGAGAATCAGTGTCTCACAGCAAAAAATAAGATCAAATATCGGCTTAATCTTTCAATATAATTTTAAAAATATAAAAATTTTCACATATCAAAGATGTATTATTTAATATCAATATGATGCTATGGTATAACATTGATACTAAAAGTGTTATTATACCCGTTACTCGTAGAGTAAAAAGGGTATACTAAAGTCGTGCAAATGTATGTAACAGGGAGAAGGAAGCATCTCCGATGTATATATATTCTTCATCAGCATCAACAGCAGAGTCGATATAGCCATGTCCGTCTGTCCGTCCGTCCGTCCGTCTGTATGAACACATAGATCTCAGAGACTAGAAGAGCTAGAGCAACCAAATTTTATACGTAAGCTAGTATTGTCTGTAGGCAGATCAAGTTTGTTTCAAACTTTTGCCACGCCCCATCCCGCCCCCGCAATAAAAAATATTGAATAACTCCCACAATTTTCAAGATATCGAGCTCAGATTTTGCAGTGTAGTCTATGTGGCCAATATCTACAATCTCACAATTTTCAAAAGGATCGGATAATAAATGGCTGAGTTAAAAAAATGTTGCATACTTATCCGAGCTGAGCTAAGTAACGGGTATTTCGAAGTCGGGCAGAGCCGACTTTAACTTACGCTCTCGTATTAATAAGTGAAATCATCAAAGTACTCTGAAAAATGCCCTAGTGACTAGATTTCAGATCAAAGTAGACATCGAAAATGAGCAGTATTTCTCAAATCAAAGTGAGACAGCAATAGTGCTGCTCGAAGAAGGCAAAAACAATGTCCATGTCTCTGCCGCAGCAAGCGAGACAGCGAATACTCTTCCGATTTGTCTGTTTTAGCTTTCATTGCTGATTGCAGTTCCCAACTGCTTAAAGCGGTGAGCGCATGGAGAGACATTCAAACAGCGACAGTCATTAGCAAAAAGCCAACTGAAGGTTGAATCGGGAGATTCATGAAACAGTACTGTGTAGGCAACTAGCTCTTTTTGGTGTGTATCAATGCATTAGTTGTTCAAGTTGTGAACAAACGCAGGCTTTCGGGACCCCGAGCCAACTAAAGTCACTAATTATTATTCAACAAGAAAGAAAGTCGGTCAAGCCCGACTATAACATACTCTGTACCAAGAAAATTATACTCTCAGCATAAATTTTGATGCTGCAGTAGCAGCGAACAGTCTTTTGATCATAACTCGAAAACCGTTCATCCGATCTTCTCCATTCCAGAAGGAACAAGCCATCTATCTTCAAAACTGTGGGAGATATAACGTTTTTTTTTAATTGCGGGGGCGGGGAGGTGTACCTACGGTACAGAGTATAATAAAAATAAACACCAGGAAATCCAATTGCTGGTGACCTAGGTGGAATCGTCACCGCGCTCCCGCCCATCCTGTGATGCTCCACTTCGGATGCACCGGTGATGCACCCATTTACATCGGCCTAGAAGGGCCCAATCCTGGCTAGATTTGTTACGGTCACTGCTTTTTGGGCTGACACCGGCTAGTCAGTCGTCTTAATTCAGGGCGGCATCTTGACGGCGCCATCTGATGGCAAGCGTGGTGACCCGGTCTTGGTGGTTTTACCGGCAACGTACCCGCCCCTCCTGCAGCTATTCAATCTTAAGAGCTGCCCTAATATAGGAGCCTTGTCGGTTGGCTTACTCCAGGCTGCGGCAATTTACCCTTCTCTCCCCTCCAGAATCACTTAGACCAACATATTTCACAACCTTATAAGCTCTTTTAATTGTACCTCGAACTTAACATTTTACATATAAAATATTCCACATATTGACTTTAATGTTGACTAATATCTATCTATCTATCTATCTATCTATCTACCGATCATTACCAATAATTCGTATTTAAATTAACAACTTCCCTACTTCACAACCTACCCTTAGGGAGCTCCATTGGGGACAGACTATAGTAGTTTTTTCTAGGGATCTTGAGAAAAGAGAAATGCTTCCTTGAGCTCGCTCAGCATTTACAGGTATACCTAATATTATGAGGATATGTATGTAATTTTAAACATGTATGGTTGTATAAATCAATATATATATACGAAGGGCGTGCAAATATGTAAATATTATACAGGGTTGCCCATATTCGACGGACCCATGTTTTTTTTAAAAAAATCAAAGAAAAAAATAAAAATTTGGCGGTTGGCAATCTTAATCATTTAATTTGTTCCAAGTAGATTTGTTTACATCAATTTTTGAATATGATATCTCTCAAATGGCCGCCTCTGGCGTTGATGGCGTATTGTGCCCTTTTTGCAGCATTTTCCATCGTTTTCGCCAACATTTCGGCCGAAATAGCGGCTATTTCTTCACGAATGTTGTCCTTGAGCTCTTCTACGGTCCTTGGCTTGTTAACGTAAACCTTTGACTTCAAATATCCCCACAAGAAGTCAGGCGGCGTCAAATCGGGCGAACGCGGTGGCCAGTCCAAATCACCACTTTTCGACATCAAACGGCCCGGAAACAATTTCTTCAGAAAATCGATTGTTATGCGACTTGTGTGCGGTGGAGCGCCGTCTTGTTGAAACCAGAACTGCCTCATACGCTTTCGACGAATAATTGGCATCACAAAATTGGTCATCATGTCGCGATAACGCTCCTGGTTGATGGTAACAGCATGGCCATTTTCATTTTGGAAGAAAAACGGCCCAATGACCGTTTTCGCACTAACGCCGCACCAAACTGTGACTTTTTCGTCATGAAGAGGCACTTCTTGAATCTCCTGAGGATTTTCAGTGGCGTAAATACGGCAATTTTGCTTATTTACGGTTTTCTTATTCACATTTTTTAATTTTTTAAAAGCACGTTGAGTTTTCACAATTGACTTGTTCTGTTGAATGTAAATTTCAACTATTTCAGAGCGCTCGCGTGGCGTGTATTGTTCCATGGTAAAAATCTGCTTGGACTGACGCTTCAAACGCGGTATGTCATTAAGCGATCTGACATCTCTGTCAAAAGTTATGGCGTTGCCAGATGGGTCCGTTGAATATGGACAACCCTGTATATAAAAAGTTTAAACTGTCGTGACATTTTAATGTGTACATATATATGAGGTTCGATTTTAAGTAGGTTCTGGTGTATGTGGTCTATGTACTATATACATATATGGATGTCAGAATGGTCATATATCTATGTCAGTCCAGGTTTGTATAGATATTTATATATGCATGTATTCGCTGGTAATTGGTTTGCTTAGTGGTTTTGATGCAAATGTGTGTATTACGTACACAGTTGCAGACTGTCACCGACTTTAGTTGCCTGCTGTGGCTTAGCTAACCCAGACTCGGAACGGACTCACAGTTATAATTTGTTCGGCCAGTCTTGGAGGAGGGTCTTATCCGAAAAACCTTGTTGCCGCCACACCGTTCCGGTTAGAATTGCCCTCCGAGCACAGCCTTGGCACCGTCTTGGGCACCAGAGGAACGGAAACGCTTTGTCAAATGAGGGCCAGGAACCAACAGTTTAAGTTTTTGTCACCAGTGCAACCAAAACTATCGTGGCCGGTCCTACTCTGCAGGCACCGGGCCACGCTGAAAAATACGTGATTTTAATCATAATACACTCACAAAACACTAACACTAAACTCCCACTTAGTTCCCAAATTTAACCGACAAAAATAATTATAGGCTGGGCCGGTCTTTGTTTTCGCGGCCTCATCAGCCAGCATCCAAAACTTCTATGTGCCCTCAGCACAAATTAGCGGTCGTTAGCTAGTCGGTTTCCCACTTTCCAATTGTCCCTGACCTAGTTCTGCTGAGAGGGGTCGTTGGCCGTTTTCAAGGCCTTTGCCTCTCTCCAACTTCGAATTTAAAACTATCCTCCCCCTCCCGCAACGATCTACCGCTCACGCTTGCCAAATGCCAAAGCTGGAGGGAGCTTTGGTCCCAAAAGCTGCGCATCCCACAAGCTTCCCCCGAACTGCATCTCGGTATCGATAGCCGTAGAGGCGATAAGTGATATCGACATCGAAACAGCTGATACAAATAAACCACAAAAAACTCACAAATGCAACAGATTGCATCCAACAGCGACCGTCTCAGCTCTGTCGAACAGATGGCAAGTGATGGAAATTTTGCAGAATTTCTCCCCAAGGGCATTGGTATTGTGTGCAAAAAAAACATATAACTCTTTCGATAGAGACATATTCCAAACTTGGGAATCTCGCTCATTTGAATTTTAAGTTCAGTCATTCCTCTACCCATCCTATTGGAGCTCCAAGTAGTGGAAAAGGTAAGTTTTATCAATAGTGAGGCAATTTGCGACTCTCAACGACACCACATAAATCATCTTCTCGTTTTCGCTCTAGACTCGCTACCCTCGCTTCATCTGAGCTCACGCAACTGTATTTTCAAAAATTACACGACTAACAAAATGTAAATTGAATAACCATGACAATAAAGAAAATTTGTGTAGATGGAAAAATAAATAAATATGAATAAATAAATTAGCAATATTTGGCCAATGAATGAATTTGGAGCAGTTACTTTGACGTCACTCTCGGAATGGCCACATTGTGCCTGCCGACCTAGCAGGCTTATAATTTATGTTAGAATACCCTGATTTTGGGCAAATTTTCGGACGTCATCTTGGGCTTGGGCGGATTTACACTCTGCTGGTTTCGACTTCATCCACCGAGTGGTTGTTGCTGCGCTCGAGCTTAATTATCGGTCCTTTCGGTCGTGTGGAATGGACTCAATGCGACGTTTTGCCTCTGCCAAGGCTCTCGCCGGATTCCGAATTTTTTGACTGAAGCGCTTGACAAAAACAGTCAACTCTGTCGATAGAGATATATTCCAAAGTCAACGATCCGAGATTATTTGGTTCCAGTCAGCGTTTCTTCTTTATATAAACACATTAAATAAATGTTGAACAGTAGTATTCTTTTGTACAGCGCCGTTTTAACAATACTCATATTTGTGAGTTATTTTTTTATATGGCTAGAGTAGTCAATTCTCTACCTATTGTATAAAAATTAACTGCCAAAGTCTGCCCTACCGGAATTTACGTCAACAAAACTAACCAAACCTCGAAAAAAAACGAGGGGTGCGGTGGAAAAAGAAGAGCGCAAAAAGTTAAAGCCCCGAAATGTCAAACGAATTAGATTTGAGTCCACAATTGATGATTATTAGAAGAGAATAAACAATTTGATGATTATTTGGATATAATTTCTCTTAAAAATTGCGATCAAAATTTTCACAGAAAATTAAAAAAAATATGATTTTTAAATTTTTTTTGGTAATTATAAAAAGTCTATAATTTTTAAAAATAATTTTATTTAGGTACCATAAAATTGGTTCTTTCCAGGGATCACAAATAAGAGTTATGAGTTTATATAAATCGAGCCGTAAAAAAATAGTTTAGATGAAAGGAAATATCTTAGATATACTTATTCAGTATACAGGATTCCGAAAACGAGATAAACCTTTATTTGTAATTTTTTTTATAAAAATTAATTTTAAGTCTTATTTTTGATTTAAAAAAAATAAATTTCGATATAAGAATTAAACATCAATTTTTGATTAATATCATAGTATAACGATTTAATTCAATTTTTA
>JAWNNO010000026.1:0-24292 GCA_035044985.1 Lordiphosa fenestrarum | reverse complement strand
AGGTACACAGAGTATTATAAGTTTGTGCAAAAGTATGTAACATCCAGAAGGAAGCATCTCCGACCCCATAAAGTATATATATTATTGATCAGCATCAACAGCCGAGTCGATATAGCCATGTCCGTCTGTCCGTCTGTCCGTATGAACGCACAGATCTCAGAGATGGTAAGAGATAGAGGTTTGATATGTATGGGACATATGCTTCTTATGTCTGCAGGCAGATCAAGTTTATTTTCAATTTTGGCCACGCCCCCTCCCGCCCCCGCAATTTAGAAAAAACGTCATATCTCCCACAGTTTTGAAGATAGATGGCTTGTTCCTTCTGGACATATTTAGTTATTAGGATAACTTATCGATCCGCCAAAGGAATGAAGAAGATCGGATGAACGGTTTTCGAGTTATGATCAAAAGACAAATTTTCTTGGTACAGAGTATGTTATAGTCGGGCTTGACCGACTTTCTTTCTTGTTTTGAACCGAAACAGAGCCGTTCTTTTGTGTCTTAAGAAGTTGATTTTAAATGGTGTTCGTTGAAGTGGCCGGAAGTGCTTAAACTCTTTCGATATTTCAAAATATGCCAAAAGTTTTTCTTGCTTTTATTTTAGCTGCTTAGAAAGTCCATGTCTATGGGAAAAGTTTTCACTATTAGAATGATGTTGTCAGTCGCGCCATTTAAAAAGAAGAAAGTTAAATGGAATCCAATTCAATTACATTGACATGCGAATCAAAAACGCGTCAGCAATCTGAAAACGTTGAACTGTACACTTTTAAGTGTAATGTTTTCTCACTTTTCCGCCGCATTAGCCGTTGTCACACACATGTCACTGCGTTCACACTTATGCGCACTTATGTAGCCGCAACACTCCCCATATTTAATGACAACATCAACGTAATATCCAGACAGCGCCAAGTCTCTACCCATCCCTCGAGCCAATTTGTTACGGCATTCGTCCTTGACGTTGAACCCTCAATTCTTTTTCGTCGCCTGCTCCTCTCCCCGCCTCGTCTCGTCCCGTTGGCTGCAAGGATGCGTGACAATATGCCGTTTAATTATACGTCACGACCCTTTTGTTGCTGCTGCTGCTGTTGTTGTTGTTTTTTTGTTGCCATATCGCACACACATTTTAAAAGTCAATTATCCGCACATAACGCACATCATTGAGAAGGAGCAGGGGGGTCGGGGGGAGCGGATCAGGGGGTAAATACGCGGTCGTCGCATATCCCAGCCGTTCGCGCCATTTTTTCTTGTTTCACTTAAACTTTCTCCTTGCGAGCGAACAAAGTTTTGTATTCTTTTTATGGGACGACTCCCTGGCATGCGAGACAGACAGACCGTCCCAGCGAAATTGAATTACGAAGATGAGCAGGAAGACTCGATACTAAACCGATAATAACATAATCAGCCTGGCTATAGTTTGTCAGCGAAGCGATGAGTAAAGTGAGCTGTAGTTACCGTTAACAAGGCAAGTGGCTTGCCTCAGGTTTTGCCCAGAAGGCGGAGGAGGAGGCTTCTGCATGCAGGAAAAAGGAAAAACGAGCTGCTTGTCTTCATTCGGGGCAGGTGCATAACAAAAGGCACTAGACAACAAAATTGGCCAGGATTAGCCATGAATTTATACAACAAAATTGGATCCACTTTGTGTTGTGGCAGGAAATTCAACAAAATTTGTGGCTTAATCCATACAAAATTCTGTATTGAAAAGTGTGTCTTACAATCCCTCAGTTATTCGTTTATTATGTTTATGATTGGGATTTTTGATTGTACTGACAACTAACAAAGGTTTATCTAAGCCTAGACAGGTTTAAGTCCTTGATTTGGTTAGTTTAAGAACTTTTATGCCAAATATGTACCAAAAATTCTTATTTTAAGTCTATAGAATTCTAATTTTAAGCTTCTTTGAGATATGCATGTCCTTAAAGCAATCCTTTTTGTACTTACTTTCGAACTGTTGTGCATTTAGATCAGCTCCTTTTGGACTTAAGTCAGTCCCAACTTCATTTCTATTCTGTCTTGAGTTGTTTTTGAGCAAAGAAGTTCCTTTCTTTTAAGTGCAAGAACGAATACTTCTTAATTTAACAATGTTGTGTTCTTGATTCAAGAATTTTCTTACCTTTTTGAAAGTTTTGAAGGCTAGTTTTAGTATTTAAGAACGTTTTGTTTGGCAAGCAAGAAATCCTCAAAGCGATAGTCATCTGACATACATAACTCCTACATGGTCTAAAATAATGATGGCAGACCGTTCCTTTAAGCGCAGATTTGCCAGACTATTCTGGTTCTTCCAGATGCTGTGTGCATTTTCTGAGAAGTGCTTGATAGTTTCTAATCTACTACAAATCCTTTAGAAGTCTTGGTTGGCTTAGTGAGCACATTCTGATGGTCATATGAACTATGGTGCCGTCCTTTGTGAAAAGGCTTTCATTTGTAAAAAACAGCTTTTTCTTCAATAAACAAACTTCTTGATCTTTGCTTCTCCGTCCATATCCCATCAAAGTCTTTTGGCTGGCGTAGCTCACGCCTGGTGACTTTTTTCTATCTTGCCTCGGAGTTTCCCTTCCAACAGAGTTTTGAGTCTAAGTTGACTTCCATATTCTTTGCTTTCGGGAGCCTGTGGAGCAGCTTTCTTCCAAGGAATGAAGGCATCTTTTAGTTCCTCGCTACGAGTACAAATTGAAGTAGCTCACAGATTTTGAATAAGAATTAAGCCGTTAGGATAGGAGCCAGTTCATCTGCCAATGTAATCAGGCTACTTCCATTTCTAAGAATTTGGTTTAAAAGGCCTTCCCTGTGAAAAACCTCTTGTCAAGCATCTTCTTCTGTTACCTGATTAGAATTGAGTTGGATTTGGGAGTTTCTGAAAACCTTTTCACCAAAAAAAACGAGAAAGCTAAGCTAACTTCGTCTGTGCCGATGTTTTTATACCCTTGCAAGTGCTCGCTTAAATATTTTCAAAAAATACTTTTTTCCCATTTTCCGACCGATCGTTCGTATGGGAGCTATATGATATAGTCATCCGATTTGGACAAAAACTTGTAGAATTGTGTAAAAGCACGAGAAACAAACAAATACAAAATTACAGGATGCTACCATTAAAAACAAAAAAGTTTTTCTAACTAAGACTGTTTTTCAGACCTATCTTTTGTATGGCAGCTATACCATATAGTTGTCCGATTTTAATAAAAACTGGTAGGATTGTAAAAAAACATATAAAACCTACGATTACAAAGTTTGGAGACGTTTCCATTGAAAAGAAAAAAGTTTTTCATACTAAAACTAGTTTCCGACCGATTGCTCCTATGGGAGCTATAAGATATAGTCATCCGATCCGGTCGGTTCCGACATATTAGTAGTGTGCAGCAAAAAGAAGACTCTGTGCAAAATTTCAGCTCGATAGATTTAAAACTGAGAGACTAGTTCGCGTAGAAATAGACAGACGGACGGACGGACAAAGCTCAATGGACTCAGCTCGTCACCCTGATCAAGAATATATATAGTTTATGGGGTCGGAAATGAATATTATATGAAATGAAAATTATAATACCCTTTGCAAGGGTATAAAAAGATCCATTTGGAAGGGATATGTGTTAAATATCCATTTAGTCATCCAGCAGAGCTGCATAATCATCCAAAAGATCATAATTTTTCATATCCTTTGGTTGATTTTTAGCTCCATTAAATGATTAAAAAGATATCCCTTCCAAATGGATACCGGAAATCATCCATTGGATATTGTTTAATCTCCTTTTTTCTCTTACCACGAGAACTTTATCTCAAAAGACGGCATCTTAGCGCATACGGCTGTCATGCACTCGCGCGGAGATGATGTAGGAAAGATACAAGTGACGATGATGAATGTGATCAACATTAAACAGGTACAAAGAAGAAAGAAAAATATCCATTTGGAATGGATATGTCTTTAATATCCTTTTAATCATCCAGCGGAGCTGCAAAATCATCCTAATCATCATCAGTTTTCATATCCTTTGGATGATTTTAAGCTCCGTTGGATAATTAAAAGTATATTTTAGACATATCCCGTCCAAATGGATACCGGAAATCATCCAATCGATATTTTCTAATATCCTTTTTTTTCTCTGTTTATCGTATAGACATTCAATATGAAGCATTCAACATTTGTAATTGTGTGAAAAGCGGTTTTCTAAATGAAATACTAAGTATTCTGTATTGATTTTAAGCTGAAATTTTCATTAGAAAATGGAAAGAATCTACCAAAAAGATATAAGAACCAAACATGAACGAAATGAAGTATTCATTGAACTAGCTCCCAGATTGAGCTGTGCGAGGAGTGGTTCACTCACAAAATCCTTGTGTTTTATTCTCTCTTAATATGCAAACCTGAATGTAGAAAGCCTAGAGCTTCTGAGTGGTATTCAACACGAAGAAGTTTTCCCATTTCCACATGTCTTGTATCCCTTTGCCTTTGCACAGGCAGTTTATAAGTTTTCTACCTGCCTCGTTTATTTGTTCATTATCTACATTTTGCATACAGTTTGTCTACATGTCAGTTGAAACTTACTGTTTGCTACATTTAGCGTGTAAAATGTAGCACAGCGAGCTACGGAGTCTTGGTTTCTCTCTGTAGGAGCAGAATTATGCATATTGACATTCAGATTGGCGTTTTAAAGAATCCAGTCGCCCCTTTGCAGATTTCTGACCTAGGTTTAAAACAGCCTTTTTAAAGCTTTCAACTAAATTCAATTGTCTTATAACTGAAGCATTTGTATTTGTAGATTTGTAACAAATTTGTCATAAACTTAGCTCAGAGAACATTTTGCACAAATTGAACGAAATTATCTGCTTCTAAAACATTTTATGGCCTAATTGTATTATCTTTTGAAGTCCCTCAAATAGTTATGCCCGCTTTGAAGTGTGGGTCAGTAAGCATGTAGGCAAGTGTAATTGTTCAATACACTACAATACGCGCTCACACACACACCCACACACACACACACACACACATTGGTTGTGGACTCATTCAGGCAGGCATTGCCATGTAATTGGCTACAATTTGCATAACAATTCTGCGACTGTTTTGCATAAGTCCTGCGACGATGCAACATAATAACCAAAGAAGTAAGAGCCGAGCCGAGCAGAGCTGGGCAGAGCAGAGCCGAGCAGAGCAGAGCTCTCCTCCGCCCAGGCAACGCCACTTATTTTCACATTAGAAATTCCTTTTTGTGCCCTGGCAAGGACATGCTGCTCCTGCTACTGCTCCTGCCGCCGTTGCCGCCGCCGCCTTGGCAGAGGCAATTATGTGCTTCGCTTGAGCTGCACTCCATACACATCTGGCACTGCCATACTCCCACTCAGAGAACTCAAGACACGAGCCTCGTAAAAGTCGCAGCCGGAAATGCAATGCAAAAATCTCAGGCAACGGTAAAAATGCAACCATTTCCCAGCCTCCCCTACTTTTTTTGGGCTGGGGGTGGCACACGAGGCTGAGTCTGCCATAAAAACTTATCAAAATTGAAATTCTTTATTTAAAAACTTTGTGCATCTCTTTCCCGCGTGGCACTTTATATGCATATGCATGTGCACTCTCGAGAAGTTTATAAGATCCACTTTAATAATGTCGAGTGCTTGATTTTTGCCAGCTTCTGTGGTTGGCATCAAATCTCATCACGAGAAATTAAAACTTAAAATGCAAAGCATGGCAAACCGGATGTATGGCTGCTGCCTGATTGAGTTTCCTCATGGATATCATCAGCAGCAGCAACTCAGTCCGCCCCCGCACAGGTAACGGGCGCTGAGCTCCTCCCAAATGTTAAATTAATAAAAATTGTAATGACCCGGCCGGGCCGAGGAGGACCTGCCACGAAAATTGAGCTAATAAATTTACCAAAATGAGTTCGACGCTTAATTTGCCATGAGCATTTTTCATTTATGTAACGCGCGCGGCTCGACTTTCTTTCTTTTTTCTTGTTTTTCCTGTTTGGCTCTCTTAAGCCGCACAAAACGAAAATGCGGAAGATGGAAGTGGCAAACAGAAAATCCCAGAGACACAGGCTGGAAGGAGAGCTACAAGCTTCCTGCAGGATACTTAACATAAACAAGTAAACTTTTTACCGACTAAATGATGCTCTTTGGTAGCACTTGGAATTAGGGATAATGTTGGTAAATTAATTTAGAGGATGCCCTTTGAGTAGCCCTGCGCGGCTCTCTCTCTCTCTCTCTCTCTCTCTGTTATGATTGAACCACTTTTTGCCAGAATTAAGGCAACGGAAGTGGAGTATTCGTACTGTAGCAGAGGTACACAGAGTTTGTTAAGCTAGTGCGAAAGTATGTAACAGCCAGAAGAAAGCATCTCCGACCCCATAAAGTATATACATTCTTGATCAGCATCAACAGTCGAGTCGATATAGTCATATCCATCTGTCTGTCCGTATGAACGCACAGATCTCAAAGATGTTAAGAGATAAAGGTTTGACATATGTGGTACATATGCTTCTTATGTCTGCAGGCAGATCAAGTTTATTTTCAATTTTGGCCACGCCCCCGCAATTTAGAAAAAACGTCATATCTCCCACAGTTTTGAAGATAGATGGCTTGTTCCTTCTGGACATATTTAGTTATTAGGATAACTTATCGATCCGCCAAAGGAATGAAGAAGATCGGATGAACGGTTTTCGAGTTATGATCAAAAGACAAATTTTCTTGGTACAGAGTATGTTATAGTCGGGCTTGACCGACTTTCTGTCTTGTTATACTCTGTACCGTAGGTACACAGAGTATTATAAGTTTGTGCAAAAGTATGTAACAGGCAGAAGGAAGCATCTCCGACCCCATAAAGTATATATATTCTTGATCAGCATCAACAGCCGAGTCGATATAGCCATGTCCGTCCGTCTGTCCGTATTTACGCACAGATCTCAGAGATGGTAAGAGATAGAGATTTGACATGTATGGGACATATGCTTCTTATGTCTGCAGGCAGATCAAGTTTATTTTCAATTTTGGCCACGCCCCCTCCCGCCCCCGCAATATGGAAAAAACGTCATATCTCCCACAGTTTTGAAGATAGATGGCTTGATCCTTTTGGACATATTTAGTTATTGGGATAACTTATCGATCCGCCAAAGAAATGAAGAAGATCGGATGAACGGTTTTCGAGTTATGATCAAAAGACAAATTTTCTTGGTACAGAGTATGTTATAGTCGGGCTTGACCGACTTTCTTTCTTGTTTTATTGTGAATTCTTGTTCTGTGAACTGTTCAGTGACTCAATGTAAGTTAAGTTGTGCAAAGTAGTGTATTTTTAGTCTGCATCGATTCGGCCAGATATCTTCAATTATGGAGACTAAAGATCAAGTCCAGATGTTATCGGCAATTGTCTGCTCTCTTGGCTGGGTGAGCTCAGACTTATAAGATATATATGAATGGTGGCATTCCTTATTCCCAAACAATCAATCCAATATCCGAGGTAATTCTTGAGGTAATACCAAGACTCTAAGCTTCCGGCATGACAAAGCTATACTTTGAATTTTGCATGTCAGTTGCAAGTTTAAAGTATTTTTTGGTTAATGAAAAATCAAGCGCGATGCAACAGCAAATCTACTTAGAAGTTTTCACCTTTCACCTTTTCACCTATCATTTGACATTGTATCTTGATTAGAACATGTCAATTGTTAAGCTATTCACATAGAAAACATGACAACATGGAAGCCTATTAGATTATCATGTCATCAAGGCAGCCTTACTCTTGTTCAATGACTATTTGTAAGGGTATATTGATAAGTGACTCGTAAGTGTGTTATCAGTGACTCTTGTTCAGTCAGTCATTTTATTGGGAATTTTCTGTGATTCTGTGATCACTTTTTAAGTGATCCTTATGAAGTGACTCTTGTTGAGTAACTCACGTTTAGTATGTCTTTCTCATTAACTGCAGCTCAGTTACTCTGTGACTCTTATTAAGTGACTCATTATCCCAGTGACTCTTCCCAGTGACTCTTTATAAAAGACTCTTGTTTAGTGTTCCTTGTTCAATAACATTTACTCAGTGACTCTTGTTCAGCCACTTTTCTTTAGTGGCTCCTGTACAGTGGCTTTCTCAGTGACTCTTGTTCAGTGATCATTGTGCAATAACTTTTACTCAGTGACTCTTGTTCAGCCACTTTTCTTTAGTGATTTCTGTACAGTGACTTTCTCAGTGACTCTTGTTGAGTGTTTCATTTTCAGTTACTTTTGTTCAGACTCTAACTATTGTTCAGTAAATATTCATTAGAGACTCAAGCCAAGTGAAACTTGTACAGTTACTCTTGTTTAATGACCTTTACTCAGTGACTATTGTTCAGCCACTTTTCTTCAGTGGTTTCTGTACAGTGACTTTCTCAGTGACTCTTGTTGAGTGGTTTATTCTCAGTTACTTTTGGTCAAACTCTATTCTCAGAAACTATTGTTCAGTAACTTTTGTTCAGTAAACATTCATAAGGGGCTCTTGTTTAGTGACGCTAGTACAGTTACTCTTGTACAGTTACTCATGATTAATGGCTTTTCCCAGTGACTGTTAATCAGTTACTCAGTGACCTTAGTTCAGTGACTTTTAATAGTAAGTCAAGTTCAGTACCGGTTCAATAGAGACTACTGTACAATGTCTTTTCTCAGTGACTCTTGCTAGCTCATATTCGGTGACTTCTTTCAGTGACTCTTGTTCACTTATTCTTCTTCACTAGCTTGTTTAAGGTAGTCTTGTATAGTTAGTGCCTCTTGTTCAGTGAGTGCTATGAGTAGTTCTAGTTAAGTAACTCTTTATTTGAGACTCTTGTTCAGGTATTTTACTCAGTAAGGTTTACTCAGTGACTCATTTTCTTGTTCACAGTCATTCTTGTTTAGTGACTCTTGTTCATTGACTATTCTCAGTAACTCTCGTCCAAAGATTCTTTATTGGAGACTGTTGTATATTGACCCTTACTCACTATCTCTGGTTGGGTAACCCATGTACTGTATTTCTTGTGAAGTGACTCTTATTCAGTGACTCTTGCTTAGTGACTCTTGTTCATGTTCTCAGTGACTGTTCTTCAGTCATAATCAGTGACTCTTTACCCAGAAGATTAGTGATTCTTATAGACTTCTGCTTAGGCACTCAAGCCTACATGAAAGTTGTAGTTAAAGAGATAATGAACAACTGAGCAAAGTGAGTAAGTTGATTAGCTTTAAAAGAACAACGAACATGAGAACAAACTCAGATAAATGAACAACTTTTAACCAGCGCTCACGAAACTAGCTCATCAATGTACTAAGCTTGTTGCCCCGATTCCTAATTCCAATATACCCCTCCTGGTACGACCTTTCGGGCATGCTCTACCGGCTTTCAATACACAAACACACAGCAATACATGCAAGTGTACTTATGGCCAAGAGTACATACAGACCAGCGCTGTAAATCAACCAAAAAAAAAACACAAAAAGGAAAAGCTGCCCGCAGTCAATTTACATAAAGTTCAACCAAGTTTGCTGTCTGTTCCGCTCACTTAATAAATCGCCTTCTCTCTCTATCTTTACCCCCTCATTTCAGGCTGGACTTTCGGCCGGGACGCGGCGTTTACGATCTGCAAATCAAAAACACCTCCTACAATCGGGACAATGGACGCTTTGAGTGCCGCATCAAGGCCAAGGGAACGGGGGCCGATGTGCACCAGGAGTTTTACAATTTGACAGTGCTGACGGCTCCACATCCGCCGATGGTAACGCCCGGCAACATTGCGGTGGCCACCGAGGAGAAGCCGCTGGAGTTGACCTGCAGCAGCATTGGCGGCTCGCCGGATCCGATGATAACGTGAGTGTGAATGAGAATTGATGTTTTGTGCGGTGGTCGGCGACAGTTTAAGCACATCCTGCGGCAAGTAAATCACTTAAATCATTAATAATCTCTGTTTTTTTTCCCCTGTCTGTCATAGTTGGTATCGCGAGGGCAGCACCGTGCCGCTGCAGTCGTATGCGCTGAAGGGCGGCTCCAAGAACCACTATACAAATGCCACACTCCAGATTGTGCCCAGACGAGCCGACGATGGCGCCAAATATAAATGCGTCGTTTGGAATCGTGCCATGCCCGAGGGTCACACGCTGGAGACTAGCGTGGCTCTAAATGTCAACTGTGAGTAGAGGTGGAGTGGGGGTGGGTGGAAGGACATAACTTGCCATAGCCGAAATTTATGACCCTTTGGGCAGACGGTTTTATTAATAGAGAAGATTTGCGGTGACTCTTAAGGACTTTTGCAAATGTGCGGCGGAGTTTCAAATGTTCTCTTCATATTTATCGCGTAGCCAGGCAAGCAGTTCTACGACGAGTTGCTTATTCCGCATGTCCAGAACAGCAGTTCTACATTAGTTTGCTTCCCAGGAAAACTGCTAATTTGATTTGAATTTTGCTTGGCATAAAACGACGAATAAAACAAGAAAGAAAGTCGGTCAAGCCCGACTATAACATACTCTGTACCAAGAAAATTTGTATTTTGATCATAACTCGAAAACCGTTCATCCGATCTTCTTCATTCCTTTGGCGGATCGATAAGTTATCCTAATAACTAAATATGTCGAGAAGGAACAAGCCATCTATCTTCAAAACTGTGGGAGATATGACGTTTTTTCTAAATTGCGGGGGCGGGAGGGGGCGTGGCCAAAATTGAAAATAAACTTGATCTGCCTGCAGACATAAGAAGCATATGTCCCATACACGTCAAACCTCTATCTCTTACCATCTCTGAGATCTGTGCGTTCATACGGACAGACAGACGGACAGACGGACATGGCTATATCGACTCGGCTGTTGATGCTGATCAAGAATATATATACTTTATGGGGTCGGAGATGCTTCCTTCTGGATGTTACATACTTTTGCACAAACTTATAATACTCTATGTACCTACGGTACAGAGTAAAATGATAACTGATTCCGCGTATCCAGAACAGTAGTTCAACTTCGGTTTGCTGCTCGGCCAAACTGCCTAAGAAATGTAAGTTTTTTGGTGGCTTTCCATTCAGTTGTCGCCTGATCAACGTGACCCAAGAGCCAAGCATTTGATTGAAACGTTATGTTACCTCAAGAATGTATATATCCGAGCTGTCAACTCAGCTGACATGTCTTCTCCATACGCATAACTTAACTAATATTACATTTTTGTACCGGAACGGAGACAACATAATGGCCCAAGCGGCGTATGCGCAATATTCCTGTCACCTTTAGTAGTTGCATTTAATAAAAATCACTAAAAATGACATGTTATGAAAATCTGCATAAAATTTATGCCATCAAATAATGTAAGAGGCAACAGTGGCTCTTGTGGTTGTCGTTGTTGCGGTGGGTGAAGCAATAAATGCCACAGACGAGCCAGAAGCAGCGTAAATATATTCATAGGAAAACATAAATTGCAGTCACTTTTATACACGCCGGATTTGTAGCCGCAAAAGTACATAGCAACAGCAACAGCAGCAAACTACAGCTCATATGTGTCTGTCGTCAGCGTAACAAATATTTATCGTCTCTGCCATTTGGCAAAGAAACCGAGAAACAGACAACAAACAGAACAAGAATAAATGACAACCAAACACCACACAAAAATTTGTGCGCTCCACTTTCTTCTTGCCGGCAATTCGGGGCTCCGGCTGTTTATGATGCTCATTTAAAATCCATTAGCAGCAGCGGCAAACAAACTGCCGGCTTCCATGCCAAAGTCAAAAGTGAGCCTCCAAGGTGCATTTAATGCCGATTTTGGCCACAATGAGAGAATCCAGCCGAATGCCGCCGGGGGCCCAAACAACGTTTTTGGTACGTGTACTTGGCTCGAGACGTTTACCAGCAATTGAATTTAGAGCGTTTTGGCTTTTGAACGTCAAGCAAAATGCCTGCCAGCCGCATTAGCCAGATAGAAAGGGCGCATATGTGTGTGTGTGTTGGCTTGCCAAAACAGTTTGACAGTCACTGGACAGAGGAGGCTTTAAGATATTCTAAAGTAATCGCTTTATCAGTTTCAAATCTAAATAGTCGGTATTTTGTTGAAAGACTTGAACAAGAAAATCGGCTAAATTTTTAACAAAAGCCAAACAAAAAGCGAGAGGAAGTAAAACCTCTAGAAGAGTGTTGGTACAAGGATACTCAACCGAAACTGACAAGTCAGTACAAATTGTTCTAGCTCTTGAGCTGTCTGATATCTCATAAAAGTTTCTCAAATGAGAAGCAGAAAAATATCTGAAAAGTGGGCTATTTGAGTTCTCTTAAAAGTTTATTCACAGCCAACTCACAGTGAGGTATCTGTCACCCATCTCAAAAAGATCTGACAATACAGCTTTTGTTTTTCAGCATAATTTGAATGAACCAAAACTGTTAAAAGTAGTTGATATAAGCAGTTGTAGATGTCTGATCCAATGGTGAAACTGGTTGTCAGCGCTTGTAGATGTCGTTGATCGTCTTAGTTTTCCTGAAATTGTTTTTGAAATATTGAATTTTAACGAATAGTTTTGTTAGTCTTTAATTTTCCATAAAATTACGATATGCTTCTTCTGAAATTTCTAGAGAAACTTCTTAGGCTGGTTATCATAGTTGACTTTGTTACAAGAACAGGAAAGAAAGTCGATCAAGCCCGACTATAACAAACTCTGTACCAAGAAAATTTTGTCTTTTGATCATAACTCGAAAACCGTTCATCCGATCTTCTTCATTTCTTTGGCGGATCGATAAGTTATCCTGATAACTAAATATGTCCAGAAGGAACAAGCCATCTATCTTCAAAACTGTGGGAGATATGACGTTTTTTCTAAATTGCGGGGGCGGGAGGGGGCGAGGCCAAAATTAAAAATAAACTTGATCTGCCTGCAGACATAAGAAGCATATGTCCCATACATGTCAGACCTCTATCTCTTACCATCTCTGAGATCTGTGCGTTCATAGACAGACAGACGGACAGACTGACAGACGGACATGGCTATATCGACTCAACTGTTGATGCTGATCAAGAATATATATATACTTTATGTGGTCGGAGATGCTTCCTTCTGGATGTTACATACTTACCTACGGTACAGAGTATAAAAAGCGAGTAACAGAGTTCTAAATCAGCGGTGGGCACCAAAATGAAAGCTGATTTTGGTGCCCGTATTCTAGAAAGTACTTCTAGAAAGAACTTTAAATACGTACAAAACATTCTTAAGTCTTAAAAATACCCGTTATGTTATTGAAATGGGAACCAAATTGCTTCAAATAAGAATAGCAATTTTAATTTAAACACAAAATATGTTGGATTAAAGGCTATAGGAGAATCTGTGCTTCAAATATACCACTGATTCTAACTTCTTTCTTATGGAGAGATAGTAGAGTTCGGACCAGTGTTGGATAAAGGCTGTTCATTTCACAGGTAATGTTCACCTGTTCTGTTTTTTCAAGCTGGTTCTACTTATTCAAATTGCTTAGATCTTCAGTTGCTCAATTGCTCAGTTGTTCAGTATTACCCAGTGACGATTAGCAATTGAACAACCCACACTGAAACAGTTTCACTGAACCGCTCACTGACCATGAGTGACTGAACAAGAGCGAAAAATATACCAACCGGACGCGAAAACCGTAAGAAGAAAAGTATAAAATTATGTTAACCACCAGCTAAATATGTTAAAATAGAGGTTATTAAAGCAGAAAGAGAATATTTCGCTTTGATTAAGCCCATAAGTTTATTGTAATCAGCACAGAGGACTCTAAAAAGATCATGCATAGCCTAGTTCAACGATTCGTAGATAAAACGACAAAGTAACGGGACGATCTACTAGGAACATTGAGATTAATTTGGCAAACCAACCAACAGATGAGACGATTTCACCATTAATAAGTCTTAGTATGAAGATACCACCAAGCATAACTCTACGGTTTAGTAAAGAGGGAAGTAAGAGTAAGATCCAGTACAAACCACTAAGAGCAATTCTATCTTGATGGTTCGAATATTGCGGAGACCAAACACATGATCTTTCATCTGATTCTTCCTCTGATTCCAACATCTATCTTATGGAGTGATGGCAGAATTCGGATCAGTGTTGGGTAAAAGGTTTTTCTCTTTGATGAACAGGTTCACTTATTTCGGTTTTTTTCTTACACTGAGTCAACTTATTCTAATTGCTCAGTTGGTCAGTTGTTCAATTGTTCAGCCGTACACTTGCTTATCAACTATCCTGAGAGCATTGGGACGACTAGCAGCTGAACAACTCTTACAGAACAAGTCTGACTCAAGAACTCACTGAGCTTGAGAGACTGAACAAGAGCGACTATACACTGAGCCAAACTCACTGATCAAAAATGAGCAATTAAAGAAAGGAACATAATCACTTGTTTAGTTTAGGCAACAACTCAGCTTTGTTCACTTACTCATGAACAACCCAACATTAGGTCGAACCTACAATAATATAATCTTGGTGTTGGGTTAACTAGTGCCCCAGTCTTTTTTGATTTAATAAAGAGACTTTAAAGAGATTCATTTTAAAACCAAATTGACAATAACTTTAGAACTTTATGAACTCAAGCCAAGAACAGTCTGTACTTCTGACTGAGCTTAGAACTTATTAGACCTTAGCAAAGAATATTAAATACTTTTTTTGACTTAAGACTAAGCCCACCTTAAGGTATGACCAATAAGATTTTTATATAGTTTCAAATGTACTTAATCAATTTCTGACTTTAAATATGTAGGGACAAAAAAATGCACTAATTTAAGCTTCGAGACATTATGCATTTACTTAGATTGAAGTACTAATTAAAGGTATTTAACATGAATTAGTTGTAAAACAGATATAACAGAATGGTTTTCCTGAATTTGTAATATTCATAAGTGTAGCATACTTTATAGAGCATTTATCATGATACTCTTGTTGTGTATTAACAGTGCATATACCTGAACAATTTGAGCTTAGAACAATATTCTCCATACTGAGTACTCGACTACAGTGAAGCACTTTACAGCAACACTACAAATTATGCCATGTCAGCGTGACGCTGGAAGTTGAAATCAAATTGTTTTCCAACTGAAATATTCAGCACAGAAATTGAAGAAGATTCAACTCAAAAAACAAAATTGTTGATGTTTCTTTAATAGGTTTCGAATGTTAAGCTAGCATGCTGAAATCGGGGATTAATACGGATCTATTTTTGGTATCTTTCAAGGCATATTTCTAGGCATATTTCAACTCCTGGTTTTAGTTGATAATTTAAGCAAGTTTTTTGCTTGGGAATCTCAAGGAGATACAGCAATTTCAGCAGGGAAAGCCCAATTGCAGGCTTTAGTCGATAGCAAAGTATACTGATGATATAAACGGGTGGCTTTTAAAGACAATTATGGCCCAAACTAATAAGAGAACCTAGCTGAGTTTCTGAACGATCAATCCAATTCGATTTGACTAGAAAGTGTCCTTTCTCTATACAGGAAATTATAAAGCCTTAATCATTTAATTCGAAATGCTGCTTAAGCTTTTCAAATGGCCGACACCTTGACAAACCGCCTTTGCCTTTGTCGGTTAACATCCCGGGGAGTCCTGGTGCCATGTACCGCAATCAGATCACACAGTGAACATCTCACTCACAACTGAGTGGGGCGCCTGTCTGCTGGCCCTCCCTCTCTGCCACCCCACCGCCCACCAGCAGCTCTCGTCCAGGTTTCGGTTGTTATTGCTTGCCAATATCCTTCGGAGCAGCCAGCTGCCTTCAGCGTTTTTGCCATGTGGCTTGTCCGTTTTGATTATGCCGCTGCCAAGGCAGAAACCAAAGTGCCAAAAAAAAAAAAACGGAGTGGAGAGCGAAGCGATGTCTGCTGACTTGGCTACACGAAAACCTTTTTACACACAGACGGTCAGGGACACCGAGGAACGTGCTGCTAATGCTGCACACAATTGCAATTAGTGTCAGTGTTGGCTCACCAGCAAAATCCTGTCCAGCTGGGCATTTGCATAACCACAAAAGAAATGCGGCTGGCAGTTGGGCAAAAGTTGGCCAATTTTGCTTCACTATGCGAGGCGAGGCGATGCTTGAAGATGTTTTCAAAGCAGGCGGCAGCGATTTGGCTCAGTTTTCTTAAGCTGATTTCAAGTTTTCGTGCTCTTTTTTTTTTGCCGCTGGCAGCTTAACTGCACTGACCAACTTTCGCCTCAAATGCCACTGCAGTGGAGCAAGAATATTGTGCAGAAATTTGAACAGCATTTTAATGAATGCCAAACCTGAGCAAGGGGAGCGACTGGGAGCGACTGGGGACTTGCCTGGGTTTAAGCTGCTCAAGCTCAAATTATAGAAGCAAATGTTTTTCTTGGCTTAACGGCTTTAGTGACAAAGCACATTAATTGCTAGCCCACTTTCAATTAAGTGCACCACCCCCCTTTCCCACCAGCCACCCCTTGTGGGCAACCGCAAGTGCGAAATGTACGAAATGTCGCAACTGTTACGAATCGAGTACAACGCAAAAGCCAATTCAATTAATTTCGACGGACATATGACACCTACGGACCAATGCACAAAGCTCAGTGTGGAGCGGTAGCGGGAGCAGGAACATCCGCAAACATGCCAAAGTTTTTATAAGCATGCGAGTGTGAAAAGGTTTCCCTGTTTTTGACTTCCTTTTTTTTGGTTTTTTTGGCTGGATCACGGTTTACATGCACAGCAACAATATGGCTTAAATGAGTTTGATGTACCCACCACGTACGAATCGAGTTCTTTGCCAAGTACTTTTTTTTGGCTTAAACCCCATTTCGAAATTCCGATTAAGGCTGGCCAAAACCAACGAAAGAGCTGATTGACACATATTGATTTAAGTTTATACAAGAGGAGTCATACAACTAAAAGTGTTGTCAAAGCAGTTTCTTATGTATGATTGTTAGAGTTCCTTAGATTGATCAACTACTTTACTAGGTTTCCAATGGAAGATTTGCTATCACCTGCTCATGAAGTGCAGGTCAGAAGACCAAGCATCAGAGCAAAGGGCAAAGACAACACAAGCTTAGGGAAAAGGTTTGTTTCGTTGTCAAGAAGTTAAGAAGAAAAGAAAAGTGGGTTCAAAGGCGATTCAACATATAATATTAAGTTAAATTTTCTTAAATTAACCCTCTAATAGGCAAAATCGATAGAGCATAGTAATGTAATAGTAATGATAATGATAATGAAAACAAGAAAGAAAGTCGGTCAAGCCCGACTATAACATACTCTGTACCAAGAAAATTTGTCTTTTGATCATAACTCGAAGACCGTTCATCCGATCTTCTTCATTCCTTTGGCGGATCGATAAGTTATTCTAATAACTAAATATGTCCAGAAGGAACAAGCCATCTATCTTCAAAACTGTGGGAGATATGACGTTTTTTCTAAATTGCGGGGGCGGGAGGGGGCGTGGACAAAATTGAAAATAAACTTGATCTGCCTGCAGACATAAGAAGCATATGTCCCATACACGTTAAACCTCTATCTCTTACCATCTCTGAGATCTGTGCGTTCATACGGACAGACAGACGGACATCGACTCGGCTGTTGATGCTGATCAAGAATATATATACTTTATGGGGTCGGAGATGCTTCCTTCTGGATGTTGCATACTTTTGCACAAACTTATAATACTCTATGTACCTACGGTACAGAGTATAAAAAAGTTGAAAATGTTATCTTGAACGTTCTGCAGGTGAAAACAAGAAAGAAAGTCGGTCAAGCCCGACTATAACATACTCTGTACCAAGAAATTTTGTCTTTTGATCATAACTCGAAAACCGTTCATCCGATCTTCTTCATTCCTTTGGCGGATCGATAAGTTATTCTAATAACTAAATATGTCCAGAAGGAACAAGCCATCTATCTTCAAAACTGTGGGAGATATGACGTTTTTTCTAAATTGCGGGGGCGGGAGGGGGCGTGGACAAAATTGAAAATAAACTTGATCTGCCTGCAGACATAAGAAGCATATGTCCCATTCACGTCAAACCTCTATCTCTTACCATCTCTGAGATCTGTGCGTTCATACGGACAGACGGACAGACGGACATGGCTATATCGACTCGGCTGTTGATGCTGATCAAGAATATATATACTTTATGGGGTCGGAGATGCTTCCTTCTGGATGTTGCATACTTTTGCACAAACTTATAATACTCTATGTACCTACGGTACAGAGTATAAATAGTAAAGGCCGTCTCTCTAGACGGCCTTGCCGCATTCCATGTAAAATATAAGACAGGTGTACTATATATTTTTGTATCAAACAAATTTTTATTAGAAAATTGGGAGAAAGAAAGCAGCTCTTGTTATTTTCTGTGGTGGTAGTCCCAAAAACAGTTTTTGTCGACTGTTCCACAGAAGTGAAGGTCGCATTTCAAACAGGCTACTTGGGTTTCTGACTTTTTGCAGTATTTCCACTTTTTCTTTCCTCTTCTGTCCACCCATTTTGGATAATGATCTTCGCCATCAAACCGAACATCAGCACTTTGATGATAAGCTCTTTTTCCAAGCTTTGGTGAGTGTGGTGACACAGGCCGACCTACAGACGAGTCCCGCAGCAACTTCCTCACGGAATTGTGGTAGCTGTAAAAGCGGATATTCTTGGGAAAGAATGCCGGAATCATTAGCTTTTCCGGCATGCAAACGTTTGTATAAAATGTGTGCATTCGGAGCAGCCATGTCTACAAAATGATAGAATAGCCTTGTCATCATATTACGAGACTTAGCCCGTCCATCAGATCGACCCCACCCATGTGGGCATTATACTCTCGTATACTTTGTGGGCAGTTGATTTCGATGAATCAGCATCTCTTTTGCTTTCTATGAAATCGGGTTGCCTTCGCTGTTTGCTTATCAGGATTGGCTCTAGCGAAAGGTTCAATACCAACATAAGTAGATGCCAGGCGAACACACTTGTTATCTTTCCACAAAACAGTGTTTAGATCGACTCCTTGAATTGAGGTCATGTATTCTATGGAAAATCCTCTGTCCTCCTTGCTCACTTCGCTGTCGGTCGGCATTTTACATCCTGGTAAACGATTAGCTGTAAGTACAAAAGGATATATAATATATTTATGATCGACAAACACAACTAAAGCACTAACCTCTCACCTCTCCAGTGGCTCGTAAATAGACCAACAATGGCAGCGATGTGTAAATGTTATCAAAGTAGAGGATGTGGTTAACAAAATTAGGGATTGTTTGTGATAGTCGAACAACAACATTTGATGTGGCTCCAAGATCTGGTGTGTCAGGCAAGATTATTGTAGACTTCAAAACGATATGCGAAACCGTTAGTATCGCAAAGCACAAACAGTTTCACAGCGTGCATTGGGCTTGGACGCAGATGATGTGAAGGACTCCTGAGTATCAACGAACGATGATGAACTATTAGCCAAAGACAGCTTTATTGCCTGCACAAATGCAGCCGTATTATCAGCTTCATTCATTTGCTGGATACATTCCTCTATTACCTGCTCATCATGTTGCGACAGCTGATCTGAGTTATCAGGCTCGATGCTGTCCATTATAAAGTCATTGTCCATGATACTATCACCACTACTAAATGCTTCATCTTCACTATCAACTGAATTGATAAATGCGAGTAGCTCTTCATACGACAATGCATCCAATTTGGACTTGTTCAGAAGTGTTCAGAAACAATTTCTTCTGTTTGCATTTCGAGGCTTGAACTGGGATCAGCATCGCCTTCTACCATCTAACACTGACCGGCTACGACTAATAAAACTGCCAACTTTGAAGAACCGAAGAACATGTCATGTCATGGTTCACAAGCTGATGCATGGTGATATTGATTCAATTTTCCTGCTAAGCCAGCTCCGATTTGCTGTTCCAACATGACTCACGCGGTCGTATCAACCTCTTGCATTACACACTTGTAGGACTAACTACGCTCTACATGATCCTTTCAAATTATAATAACCTGCACCATTTGTTATCAACTGAAAGTTCACTGTACAATAATTCGTGTAATATTTTATTGTTTTTGTCCTCTCTACGATCTTGAATCTGTCTTCCCCGTCCACTTGATGTGAGCCGGGGCAAATCGATAAAAAACAAGTAAGGGCGCTGCAGTCGAGTTTCCCTGTCAAAATGTCATCCCAAATGTAGGCAACACTTTTGGTAGTCCTGGCCAACAACTGGGGGGGTGCTCTTATCAGCTCTACTGTTTCGCTTATAACTCCGGTGTTTTTTGTCCGATCTGATTGTACTTTTCAGAATAGATAGATATTGGGCCTAGCTTGATGCATACTAAACCACGAGGCTCTAACTTGAAAATTGTGGATCTGACGGTTGTTTAGGTCTAGGATTTCTAGAGGAGGTATTGGTTTTTTGGTGATAAAAGGGGGACGGGTGGGAATTTTCCAAATCTGAAACAAACTTGATCTGCGTACAGCATAAATCTACCTTTGTTCAAAAATTTGTGGCTCTATCTCTTATAGTCTCTGAGATCGACGCGTTCATACAGACAGACAGACGGACATGGCTATATCGACTCGGCTGTTCATGCTGATCAAGAATATATATACTTTATGTGGTCGGAAAATGTTCCTTCTCCCTGTTACATACATTCGCACAACTTCATGATCCCCCTTTTCCCATTTTCAATGGGAACAGGGTATAAAAACTCCCCTAACATGGACGGTGAAGCATTTAATTGTTATTATTGTACCCATTTAATTTGAACGTTGACAGAAAATTGTCAACTATTTTTATAGAAATAAACAAAAATGTTTGCAGACCATTCGCAAATAAGTACCAGATCGGTTTAGTGGTTCTGAACCGCCGATTCGGTGCTTTAAATGGCTCTTGGATCTAACTGAACCGCTGTTTCGGTTCGGTTCAGTGGTTCAAAAGGCACATCAAACCAATATCCACTCTTTGGAAATGCAATTCCATTAATTCAATTGAAGATACTTAGAAGAATGTCCAAACCAGAGCTGCAAATCTAACAATTTTTTTTGGATCTCCGTTTCGCGGGTTCAGAATTTTAAGGTTCAAGGTTTTTGGGCCAAGGTTTTGGTTTGAACCTGGGTTCAGCTAAGCTTTATACATGTTTATATGGTAATCGACTTAAAACCAACATAAACTGTTAGGGAATTGTCTTGATTTTGGTTTGGGATGGGATTTCACAATACTTTATATAAATAGAAACACTTTCATACAGCTCATGACCATCAAAGCAAAACCAAAATGCAATTCGTAGTCCAAATACGAAAAGTGTTTCCCGAGTAATGTGCACAATTCTATCAGGATAACAGAAGAAGTCACTGGGAAATAGTTCAAATCAATCATTTTTGTACGAAAATTTTAGGTTCGGAACGGGTTCTGGTTCAGCTTTAATACCTTAAGAGGTTCGGAATGTCAGAATTCCGGGTTCGAGCCGGTTCGGTTCAAAACCGGCTTGCAGCCCTGATCCAAACATTATGATTTCGGACTTGCGAATTCGTGTATCAGTTCCTAGTGGAATGCCCTTCGAAAACAGAGAATGTCGGCTCTTACACTCCTCCTCCCTGTTTATCATATTATACACTTGTAGGGCCGTTGCTCATCTGCTTGCGTGGTAAAGTCTTTTGGTGCTTGATTCGTTCGGCTGCGAAATTCATTGCCATCTCTTAAGGCTTCATAAATCCTGCCAAGGAACTCACTTTCTCATGTTTTTTTTCATACAAAAAAATGTTGCGACAACATTTTAAACCATTACAGGCGAATTTCTCAACCCATTTACAGTTGGACAGGCATTGTGTGTGCCAGCAAGAGTTGGGACACTTATAAATGTGCATGCAAGGCAAAGGCGACGTTCTCTAATGTTTGACTGTGATTGTGATTGATAAGCAATTGCTGGCAACAGACACAGGGAGAAAGAGAGAGAGAGGGAGATGGAGAGGGTGAAAGAGAGACAGAGACAGAGACAGAGGGAGATGTTGGATCGAGTTGACAAATGGCAGGGAAATTTTTTAATTGAAAATGTTAGCAAGGATTCTTGAAAGCGCTGCCAATGTGTTTCGATTTTGTGTCTTTGTTTTGCTACAGCTGTAACTCGCTCTCTCTGTCTCTATTTCGTTGTGCTTTGCCCTTGCTGCCCGCATTTGATTGATTTATGCTTCAGGCAGCAGGAAAAGAAAATATAAATTTCGCTGCCATTTCAAAAATAAACTCCCCATGCGTCATGTCGTCGCGAATCGTTTCTGCTGAGTGCCGAGTGGTTTATAACGTGCAAAAATCCCAAATCAAATTATTGTAAATAACTGAGTGCCCCTGTTGGCTAGACGTTGCATGTGGCATCCGCTGGCAAAATCCAAATGAAATAAACCAGCGAGCGAGGCCAGCAAATTGCGCATACGCAACGTGGGCACGCATAGACAAAACGCGCGCTGTCAACTTGGCATAGTTTTGCACATGTGAGAGGCTGGAACGTGCCAGTTGTATGGGTTGGCAAATGCATGAACGTGAGGTGTGCGGGCAGGTGTGTGTGTGCCCAGCACGTGACTTTTGTGCAGTTGCATGCGGTGCACGTAATAAACCTTTGCCATCGTTTTACTTTTCCCCACGATGAGTCCTTGGCCAGAAAGTCGCTGGCGACGAAGACAAACAGCACTCAGGTGTCGTGGCCTGGCGAAGTGGAAGGCAAAGCCGTTGAAAAGACATTTCAATTTGAATAAAAAGATGCTCTCCATGCATGTGTTTGTGTGCGGATGCGTGAGTGGGAGCTGCCATTCAGTCAGATGCGCATACAAATGCCGCAAGTTGGCCAAATTGTTAAGAACAAACAAAGTTGCCAGTTGAAAATCTTCAATAAATCGCTTAATAGGTGATTCAATTGAGATTTGCGGTGCACCTAAGCCCCAAAAAGTAGGCTACGTTTTTTTTTACTCTCTTATTCGACGGACTATGCCGATCATTTGGCAATCGTTTGATAAGTATGCATGAAGTGGCTTGATACAGAAGTCGTAGAGAAGAGGCTGGGCTCATTCAATATTTAGCTAGAAGCAGAAGAAGCCACAAACATAAGAGAGAACAGGGCAATCCCGAGTATTCTTAAGCCGAGCCGAAGAAAATATTGATTAGTTCCCACTTTTTATACTCTGTACCGTAGGTACATAGAGTATTATAAGTTTGTGCAAAAGTATGTAACATCCAGAAGGAAGCATCTCCGACCCCATAAAGTATATATATTCTTGATCAGCATCAACAGCCGAGTCGATATAGCCATGTCCGTCTGTCCGTCTGTCCGTATGAACGCACAGATTTTAGAGATGGTAAGAGATAGAGGTTTGACGTGTGTGGGACATATGCTTCTTATGTCTGCAGGCAGATCAAGTTTATTTTCAATTTTGGCCACGCCCCCTCCCGCCCCCGCAATTTAGAAAAAACGTCATATCTCCCACAGTTTTGAAGATAGATGGCTTGTTCCTTCTGGACATATTTAGTTATTAGAATAACTTATCGATCCGCCAAAGGATTGAAGAAGATCGGATGAACGGTTTTCGAGTTATGATCAAAAGACAAAATTTCTTGGTACAGAGTATGTTATAGTCGGGCTTGACCGACTTTCTTTCTTGTTTCACTCCGAAAAGGATAAAATTTGTCTCGCTTATGCAATGAGAGACTAGTTAGGGTAAAGAAAGTAGGAAAGTAGGAAAGTAGGTTTTTGTCCCATAAACAATTTACCAGGCAGTGCTTATCAAAAAAAAACACGCCCGGCTGCAACTTCCCCACAAAAGTGTGAAAGCCGAAAGCCTTTAAAACTGATCTTCTTCAGAAATCGTACGCAATGCCTAAAAAACTATACAATATCCTTGTCATAATAGTTTGAGCTATAGCTGAAAGGCAGAAATGCAAATGAATTAGTCACACATTGAGATGTACATCATTATTCCAGTGCAAGGTGTGGTTTCAGAACTATCCCTGCTGTTCTACGTTTCAGTACTGAACTTTTCAGGGCTGATTCAGACCTGAGTAGAAGGAATATCTGAATGTTATGCATTCAGACATGTTTGAGTACTTCCCATGAAACTTACCCATGAGTTCAGCACTGAAATTATGTCTATAATCAGCTAAGGTCCTGTCTGTGTTAAATTCATGGCTGGAACTCAAATAGAGCATGTCATGAATTTAGTACCAAGGGAATTAGTTTATTGGACTTAATATGGCCCTTACAACGCACTATGGTCCAGCCGACTACTTTTGTTGGCCAAAATTAATAACTCGCGAACGAAACAAGATATTTCGATTTGGTTTTTTGTATTGGATATATATGATCAGTAGGAAGTTGATTTACAAAAAAAAAATGGGTGTGGCACCGCCGACAAAACCTAATAG
>JAWNNO010000023.1:0-32370 GCA_035044985.1 Lordiphosa fenestrarum | reverse complement strand
GATGAACTCATTAAGTGTTCTGTGGCTTCGCTCCACGGTACCTACAGTCTGGTGATGATGTGCGGTAGAAGTTATGTTTATGATATTCAAATTTTTGCATAAATCTTCAATTATTGAATTTTTATATTCTGTTCCCATGTTCGTAATGAACGTCTTCTTTGGACCGTACTTTAGAATAAAATCTTCAAATATAGCTTTTGCTACTGTTTTTGCACTTTTGTTTTTGATTGGTATTGCTACAAGGTATTTTGTTAAGTCGCAGATTAAGGTTACTGCATATTCATTTTCTTGTTCGGATTTGGGTAGTGGACCGATCGTATCCACAATTACCCTGTCAAAAGCCATTTGTGGCGTTTCAGTTATAGTCAATGGAGTCTTTGTATGTTTGGTCGTTTTTGACTTTTGGCATTTAGGACATTTTCTTATATAATTTGATATATCTCGTGTCATGTTTTTCCAATAATAATGCCTTTTTATTTTAGCTAATGTTCTAGCTATGCCGGTATGACCTCCTTGTATTGGATTGTCATGGAATGTAAACAGTATTGCTTCTTTCTCTTTTTCATTATTTGATAATAGGGTCACCGGCTTGAGTAGCGCTACTCTTAGAGATTGAAATATTTTATTGCCCATTATTTTAAAAGATTCTATGGAGATGGCGTCAAAGATCTTTTCGCTCGGTGCCACTTTGAGTTGGCTTATATTAAGTATACCGGCTTCTTTTCAAGCCTTTGAAAAAACTGACCTAAGTCGAGAATTCCATTGGTGTACATATCGCTAACGTCAATTCTTGCCATAATTTTTTTCCATGTATTAGTAGACATAGTGAATCCGTTATTCGCAAGGTCAGTACTTTTCGTAGCTCATCATTTACAATGCTTTTGGTATACGTTGGTCTGAGAAGCTTTTATTTAGAGTTTGCTATGCAAAATCTACTTGTTGTTTCCTGCGCAGAAGTTTTTCTGTTTACTTTGGTGTCTGGTAGTGACTTTCAGAATTTTATTAATTGTTTGAATATTTTTTAAGTCCATGATTGTAATTCTTGATAGCGCATCGGCTACATAATTATCTTTTCTTTTATACTCGTCTAATTCAAGTCTTCATCGTGTTAGTTTGGAACTAGGGTTTACCATTGAAAACAGGTAGGTAAGTGCTCTGTGATCTGTTTTGACAGTGAAGTGTCTACCGTAAATATATGGCCTGAAATGTGTTATTGACCAATGAATAGCTGATAGTTCTTGTTCTGTTGTACTTTTGTTGCTTTCACCTTTTGTAAAAGATCTTGATGCGTATGCAATTGGAAGCTGGAGTCCATCTTTGTTTTGAGTTAGGACTGCTCCACATGCTTGCTTACTAGCATCTGTAATTATGCAAAATTCTTTGCTGAAATCTGGATATTGTAAAAGAGTTGGGTTTATTAGTGCCGATTTTAGATGTTCGAAGGCGTTTTGGCATTCAGTTGTCCATTCGAATTTTACATCTTTTTTACATAATCTTGTTATGTGACGAGAGTAGTGGGCAAAATTTCTTATAACCCGTCTGTAATAATTACAAAATCTTCTAGCGCTGTCCGCATCATGTGGGACTGGGTAATTTTGAATGATGTCGTATTTTTTGTCGACGGGCAAGATTCCTTTGTCTGTGCATTTACTATATGTCCTAGAAAAGTGACTTCATGCATAAAAAATGAACATTTTTCGAGATGTAACGTTAAGTTATGTTGCCTACATTTCACAAAAACATCAGTTAAGTTTTTGAGCTTATGTTTTTCGGAACAACCAATGACTATTAGGTCATCCATATAAAGAAATGCTTGCGAAGGTTCTAGTCCAGAGAAAGCAATAGTCATCATTCTCTGAAAGGAATTTGGCACTATTTTTAAGCCGAATGGTACTCGCGTGATGCGATATGAACCATTGCTTGTTGAAAAAGATGTTATATCTCTTGAACTTTTTTCAAGTTCAATTTGATGAAAACCTGACATTAAGTCAAGGCATGAAAAATATTTTGCTCTACCTAGTTGATCTAAAATGACATCAACTCTAGGCAGTGGAAATTTATCGGACAACAGTTTTCTATTAATCTGGCGATAGTCAATTACTCATCGCCATTCTATTTTCAATGGGAACAGGGGGATCATGAAGTTGTGCGAATGTATGTAACAGGGAGAAGGAAAATTTTCCGACCCCATAAAGTATATATATTCTTGATCAGCATGAACAGCCGAGTCGATATAGCCATGTCCGTCTGTCCGTCTGTCCGTCCGTCCGTCTGTCCGTCTGTCCGTCCGTCCGTCTGTCCGTCTGTCCGTCTGTCTGTCTGTATGAACGCGTCGATCTCAGAGACTATAAGAGATAGAGCCACAAATTTTTTCACGAAGGTAGATTTATGCTGTACGCAGATCAAGTTTGTTTCAGATTTGAAAAATTCCACCCCGTCCCCCTTTTATCCCCAAAAAACCTAGACCTCCTCTATAAATCCAAGACCTAAAAACCCGTCAGATCCACAATTTTCAAGTTAGAGCCTCGTGGTTTAGTATACATCAAGCTAGGCTCAATATCTATCTATTCTGAAAAGTACAATCAGATCGGACCAAAAACACCGGAGTTATAAGCGAAACAGTTGAGCTGATAAAAGCAGCCCCCCCGTTGTTGAACAGGACTAGAAAAGTATTGCCTACATTTAGGATGACATCTTCAAAAATTCAAAAACAAATAAATGAAAATAAATGAACAGGGTATTTTGTGGTCGGGAAACTCGACTGCAGCGCCCTTACTTGTTTCTTTTCGGAATTTGGAAATGACTTTTTTGGTACTAGCAAAAGTGGGCTATTATAACGTGATACAGATGGTTCGACTATTTTGTCATTAATGAGTTTTTGAACTTGACGAAAGACGAAATTCAATCGTCTTTTTCACTATGAGGACTTCTGTAATTTTTTATGTATATTGGTTCATCATCCTTCAATCTCAGTTTCTGTTTATAAAAATTATTTGTAGTTATCGATTCGGTTTTTAATCCGATTACATCGCTATATTGGGTGCATAATGTTGTTAGTGGTGTATGAAATTGTGGCGAGAAATTTTTCGAAAGTTTGGTTAATACAGATTTTTCTCTGTTTCCTAAATCTGTTTCAACTACATCGTTGTTTGAAATTGGTTCATATTTTAAGTTTATGCTGACTATCTGATCTGTATTTGTTGTATTTAGTAGTCTTATGAATGCATTTTGGACTGTTGCTATGGTATTTGCTGTGTAAATACCATGCTGAATTTCCTGGTTCGGAATAAATACAGTGTCTTCTGCTGAGGTTATTTCAATTTTTCGGACAACTTGGGATCTTGCTGGCAGAATTAAGGAGTTGTTGCCAGAACTGTATGTTATTGGAACATAAATCGGATATTTTAAATTATTTGGTCTAATTATAAGCCAGTCTTCAGATGGCTTGAAATCTAATTGACAGTTGTATTTTTTTATGAAATCGATTCCAAGTATTAAATCACAAGGAATAGCGAATTGTAAATTTACGATATGAAAATCATGTGGAATTATATATTTAGAAGTTTGTATTTCGATAGAAGTTAGCCCTTTTGATTTGGTAACTTCTTGATTTATTCCCTGTATATTGATTATATGATTATTTTGGATGTATTGAAAAACATCGGAATTTTCCTTTAAGATGGATATTTGCGCACCTGTGTCTATTAAAAAGACTAGTTCTTTTCCCGTTGCAACATTTATAAAAGCTACGAATGTGTTTTTTGCCTGAGATTGATGGTGTGAATTTTAATGTTTTCTACTGCTGAGCAGGTTGTTGGGAGTTTCCCGGAGCGTTTTGGGCTATCCTAACATTGTTGTTGTTATTGTTATTATTATTATAAGGGTTATAACCACCATTTTGGTGGTTATTCCCTCTATAACTTCCTCTATTGTTTCCTCTGTCGTTGCCTCTATTGTTTTCTCTGTAATTGTTATTGTAGTTATGATTCTGTCCGTTGTTGCGATTATAATTATTATTATAATTATTATTATTATAATAACCGCGACCATTGCCTCTACCGCGATAATTACCTCTGTTGTTGTAATTACCACGCTGGCCTTGGCCCTTTTTGTGCGTATAGTATTGAATTAGCGTTGCCTGTCATTTCAGTCCTACATTGTAAGTACTTTGTGATGGCTTCGTTCATTGTTGTGAAATTTCCTGCCTCAAGAATTGTTTTAAGTTTTCCATGTTCACAATTTTTGACCATTGTGCTAATGGCTTCTTTGGTGCTGAATTTATCAGCATGTTCGGCCGTTAGGCCTTCGTCAACATAAGAAGCTTCCAAGAGCCTACGTAAATTGTCAATTTCAGTGGTGAATTTTTCGGCAGTTTTTCCCTTCTGTGTGGTTTTTGCCATTTTTGCCTTTACTACATCGGATGTTTCACCAACTATAGTATCTTCCAATTTTTTTATAATTGCATTTATTGTAATTTCATTCTGTACCTTTTACAGTGTAGATCCTATTATTTTTGACTTTATGACCTCAACAGCTAACTCTTCGAATGTGCCTTTTGTTAGGTTTACTAACTTCTAAGCAGTTACGAATCTTTGAAGATGTATCTTTTGTCCATTAAATTCTGGAATGGGACTCGAAATGTCTTTTATGTATGCCCTTTGGGCAGCTGGGTCCGTCATTATGTTTTCTTTTGCGTCTATTACACTTGTATCTGAATCTAATTCTTCTTCTTCCTGTTCCGGTAATGTTATTACCGCTGGAATTGTCAGATCGTGTAGATCTTTTTCTTTTATATCAGTAATTCCTTCGTTTGATTCGGAATCTTCATCTTCCGTTAAATCTATTTCTGCCTGTTCTGCTGATTCTTGCTCTTCCGTAGGATCTATTGTCAAAGGGGTATTTAAGATTTTCGGTATCGATATGTCTAAATTATACCTTTCTTTGACGGTTATTAAATTCGAACGTAACTTGATCAATAGTTTAGATATTATTGACCAGTTCGTTCTATTTATTCCTGTCCTATTTTCATGCACTAATATTCTTGCCTCATTAAAAGAATCGACAAGAATCTTCGCATGTTTGTTTATTGTATCTTTCTGTATTACCCTATTCTGGCTTACACATTTATGAGACTTATCGAAAGTTTCTTTTATTTTGCGGATATGGAGAGTTAGTTGCTCCCATTCCATACTAAGGTTTTATGTAAGGCCATGTAAAAGGTTTATTGTTTTGTTTTTGTTTTTAATACTATAATTTGTCCTAACACTGGGTAAAACTCGTATGCGTAAATTTTTATATTTATTTATTTTATTGTTGTTGGGTTTAATGACCTTTTGTTATGATTAAATAGGTTTTTGGTTTTTAGCCGGCTCCAGGTCGTAATTTATTATATAGTGTGTTTATTGAAAACCAAGTAAAACGCCACTATTTTGGTTTATTTTCCGATATATTTCGGGTTCCATCGGAATCCGTCTTCAGGGCTATACAATTTATTTACTTAATTTATTTAATTGTTAAAAAAAATTCTTCTTAGACAATCAATGTATTTCTCTTTATTTTGAATATATTTTTATGACAATTGTTTGTGCGTTTATTAAATTATATCTTGTCTAGATCGTTAGCTTGGCTTAAGGCCCTTTTGCTTCCGGTGCTCGCTTCGCACAGGTCGTTTTTATTTGCTGCTGCTGATGTCCGGGGCCTATGGGCTCAGGCGGTACCGGTGCTGGTCATCGCACAGGTCAGTTTTATATTTTTTAATCCGGGGCCTATGGGCTCAGGCGGTACCGGTGCTGGTCATCGCACAGGTCAGTTTTATATTCTTTAATCCGGGGCCTATGGGCTCAGGTGGTACCGGTGCTGGTCGTCGCACAGGTCAGTTTTAGTTTAAAAATATTTTCATATGTTCACTTTCAGCAGCCACTTTGTATAAAAATTTGTGCATTAAATTGCATTTAATCACTTTGTTTTTTTTTTATTAACAATTTGATTTTAAACGGTCTTAACTGTCACGGTCGCCATGTATTAATTTATTATATTAAATTTATTAAATTGTTCCACAGAAGAAGTACCAGAACTTCAACCTCGTTTCTTGACATATCTTTATTTAATAATTCTTAATTCTGTTACAGTTTTGCACATAGCTAAAGACCGCGCAGCTGCGCCGCCAGTGACGCCGGCAGAGCAGCGGTCGACGCTTATGTATAAATATAAATGTGTAAAGCGGGCGAGGGGTCGCCGCGGCAGAGAGAGGGTATTATGTTCACAAAGCCGTCGCGCATGTCAAATATGCCGACTCAGCAATGTCCAGGCCCAGTGCACTCAAGAGCAGTCATATTACCGGGCACTGCTTGGGTCTTTGTTTGTATATAAATACTGTGGCCAAGTGCTACAATGAGTTTGTAATAATATTAATGCATAACACTGAGTACAGTGTGCATTCGATATGTGAACATACTATAATGGAATTGAAATCCACTTGTAATTTGTGCATGCTGCTCGCATCACAGCTTTCAAAGATCTGAACACCATAAAATAATGTTGGTATTAGGTATATTTTTCCAACAGTCAGTTTAAGGTAACTTGTCAGACAGTTTTGGGTTAGAGACAGTTGCCTGAGCATACAATTGGTTTTTCCCGTTGCCTTTGCCACATGATAACTCCAAGACAGAGTGTAATTAAAATGTATTCCAACGTTAGAAGCATGGTCTACGTACTCAATGGCGGTGCTTCCAATAGTGAGTTTAGCCAACTGTCTGGTGTCAATTGCTTTCTTGTAAATAATTAAACATTTGGACTTTAAAGGGTTAAGTCTTAGCCCATTTGCATTAGCCCAGTTGCTTATTCCATCTAATTTCACTGACACACACATTTATATCCCGTAACGGCCCACTAACATATTACTGAACGTCATCGGCTTACATTTGGACATAACAAATTGACAGATTATTAGGAAGGTCATTAGGATTTGAGCTTTTTTTAAAAGCTTCACTTTAACGTACCAAAAAATTGAGTACTATTATCCAAACCAACCACCTTTTTGCATTAAAACCGTCGAACCACAGCGGCACAAATCGACATTACATAATGGATTACTCCTTCATTACTTTGCCTTCAATATGACGGAAATAAGCCCATACAGTCTGGTTTACTTTGCCATACGCATGGCCGCTTTGTAGACGGGGTGCGCACATCTTGCATTACTATTAAAAAAAGATGTATGTCAGAGCCGAACTGAAATCGGATTTCCATTACAAATGCGTATAACATTTTTTAAATTGTAATGCGGATTGTTCGCAGTATGCTTACTTTCCCTTTACAGAAAAGCAGCAGCTGTAACCCATTACTTTTCCGTCAGGCGTAATGCATACTTTCGACAGAACACATTTATCTGTGCGCCGCTGGGTCGTTTCGATACACCAATGGAAACCCGAGATTTACTGATTGCTGGACAATCAATAGCATTAAAATCAGCACCATTTAATTGGACTTTTATTTTGGACCGGACCGCTGCAAACTCCAACCTTTGAGCTTGTGAGAGAGGCTTGTGGGTTCTGAGCACTTACACATATTTAAAAGCACATCAACATAGAGAGCATCACAAATACAGGCAAGACTTCAGGTACACCCGCCACCAAACGTTTTGCGCAGCGAGAACTCCACATCCGACTTGAGGGCTTCTTCTTCTCGATTTATGAGATTTGCTGAGCAAGCGGATCTCATTAGTACCAGTTTGAGTGAGGCTGAGAAGCGGATCATGCGTGAGCTCCACGAGAAGATGACTGGAACGGATGACTCGATTCAGCAGCACCAGCGGCAACTGCAGTGCCACGAAGAGATTATAAGTGCACTAAAAGTAAAGGTAGGAGAGCTGGAGGCTAAGCTTGAGGCAAAATTCAGCGCAGAGGCCTCTGCAGTGGTAGCAAATGATTTGCGAGTGGAGTGCCTTGGTTCGAAGATGAAAATCTTAAAACGTTCTTCTGCAGGCGCACACAGCTTTGAACCCAATCGTCATCGTAAAGCTTGAGAGTGCGTGGGATAAAGTTGTCTTATTAAGAGCACTAGGTGCTTATAGAAGAGACACCAAGCAACTACTGACGCTACACATTCTTGGAATAGAATCGCGAATGAAGAAGAGAAGAGAGCTGACAAAGCTCTGATAGCATTCACATGCGTGGAGAGCTTGCAAAAGCTTAAGTCATTACAGCAGCAGCAGCACCAAGAATGCATTTCCAATGTATGTTTTGTAACGTTCTGATCGTAAAGACCATGCAGGAGGAGTAGCAATATATGTTAATAGAAATCTTAGTTCTAGAGTAGTATGTAAGCAACCGCCAGGAAGTGCAATGGAATGGATATTTATTAAAACAAAAGACACGAAAACAATATTTTAGTTGGCTGTATATACAGACCAAACCGCAACACTGAATACAATGAACTAATTGACCTGGTAACCGGGGACATGAACTCAAATATTCTGCGGGAAATGCATTTATTAAATAATATGGAATCTTTTGGACTGAAAATTGTTAATGATCAAATTCCAACGCACTTCACTGGTACCTACAATACACTATTAGACGTTTTTTTCGTAAGCAACTCCGGCAAAATACAAAGTTATGACCAATTTTTAACCCTGATTTGTATCTTGACCACAATAACAATCGAATTGAATATAGGAATTTTAAAAATAATAACCATGTCTAGTTGACTGCTGATCTGTGCATGTGCGATTGGACCTCTATTTATCTTCTTTCTAATGTTGACTCCCAGCTTAACCTCTTTACAAACAACGTTACATTTTTATACAACAAGTATGCTTCTCTCAGACGAAGATCAACTAGCACTAACTCAAGGCCTTGGTTCAACGGTAATATAAAAAATATATTGACCGAAGAGACAAAGCTTTTGCAAAATGGAAGCGTTTCAAAACAGAACAGCACCATACACTAAGCTCTTAAAAGAGCTCGGCGTCGGCAAGCTCAAACCTTATGGCAACATAGACATAAATAATGACGAATTAAATAGACAGTTTAATAGATCTCATGTACCTGAAGTGAAACACAATACTTACCTGAGCAGCCAACCTTATAAAACATGTGATAATAGTTTTAGTTTTATGTGTGTTTGTGAATGTGATGCTGTCGAATCGATACTACAAATTAAGTCAAATGAAACGGGTCTGGATGATGTCAATCCCAAATTTTTAAAAATACTACTTCCCTTAGTCCTGCCTTATGTAACTCATATTTTTAATATTGCACTTACGACTTCCACATTCACCGAATCTTGGAAAGCTGCCAAAAATATAGCCATACCAAAATCTGCCAGTGAGTACTGGCCAATCTCAATATTGCCATTCCTTTTAAAAGTACAGGGTGGTCCATTTAAAAATTTGAATTTAATTTTGCTATAAAAAAAAGGGTTGATATTTTTCAAATGTTGAACATTTATTGGAAAGGTAAGTTCATGTCATTTATTTATGCAAGTCAATTCCGGTCAAATGACCACCACGGCTGACTTGGCAGTAGCTTATTCGATTCACCCAATTTTTGAGAACATTTTCAATTGTTTCGGCACGTATGTCAGCAATAGCAACTCGAATCTCGTTCTTCTTCATCAATTGTTTCGGTATTGTTCGCATAATATCTGTCCTTGACCGCTCCCCAAAGATAATAGTCTAACGGTCTCAGATCACAGTTTCTTGGCGGCCAATTCACATCTCCATATTTGCTGACTATTCGATTTTCGAAGATAGGGCGCAGAAGACGATTCGGATGGTCAATTGGCTTTAGCTGCTGCACCAATAAAACTTTGTACAACCAGATTTCTGACGGACAAAAAAAGTGTAAAGAATTTTGCTAGTGTAAGGATCATCAAATTCCTTAGACCACCGCTTAATAAACCTAAGAACACTTCTAACCTTATTAACAGTAGCAATAACATGAGAGGTAAATTTAAGTCAAGAACTATTCCAAGATCATAAACTTCATTAAGGCGCTGTAATGCCACATAATCAAGCATGTAAGTGCCTAATTGTGGTAAACTTCTGTAAAATGACATAACCTTACACTTCAAACTGTTAAGGTTTATAAGATTATCTTGACACCAAGAGTGAAATGCATCCAAGTCTGCTTGTAAATTATATCTGGAAACCATATTAATATATGTTAAACATATTTTCAAATCATCGGCATACACAAACACCTTAGAGAAAAATTGATGAGTGTGTTCATTTTTGTAATAGCGAACTATGTAAAATAAGTGAATGGGCAGAATGAAACGGTCTGGGAATAAACCCATCCAAATCAAAGTGCTTAATTATTACCGTTGATTCCTCAAACTTGCTTCAGCTAACAATAAATAATACTGCCATAGAAATCGAGCAAGTAATTTGGGATTTGTGTTTTCCACAACACTTACATGGAACGACCATATTGTTGGATCTGAAGGCAAAATTTATGGAATTCTGAGAAGCCAGATCGTGAACAAGCACTTCCTACAAGTCAAGATTCGCTTGCTGATAGCCAAGACCCTCCTGACTTCTGTTCTTTTCTTTGGTGTTGATGTGTTTAATACTTGTGATTTAATAAGTAAAGGTAAATTCTGACGTATCTATTAATATATTTGAATCACCCTTTCAATCGTAGATGGATGTGCGAAGTCTTGTGTTGCTACATAATAAGTTTGGACACATGAACCTTCGTTCCCATAATTAATAAATTAAACTTTAGCCTCTCTAGAAGAACCCACAATAATGTGTGCCAAAAATACAGACTGTCAAGATTAGAGAGACAATTTTTTATTCATACTGATCGCTGTTTGAATAGTCTACCCCATGATATCAAAACTATAAGGAACGTAGCGCAATTTAGGCTTAGAATAGAAGATCACTTTCGAACTGCAAACATTTGATTCCAGAAGAATCTCTGGACGCCACCATCCTAAAAACAGCGCTCGCGGCCCACTGTGCCGAGAGCGCACACTCTCCGCACTTCACAGCTGTTAGCATTTTACAGCAAGAGAAGGACTACAACAAACGCTTCACCCTGGAGATGCTACATATAATCAACAAACCCACACATAAAAGTCTAAACTTAAAGACAGACACTGAGAATTGCGCACACATATACAGACATTTATTCAACCAAAACAGAAAACAAATCAGTGTATAACTCCACAGCTGATGAAACGGACGCTGTGCACTGTATGTTCAATTAACTTGTTTAATGTTTTTTGAGGCTTAAACTAAGAAAATTTAATGTTTTTTGTTATATGTATGTTACAGCCCTGAAGCGAATCCCGACAGGGTTCGAAATATATCGGAGATAAAGGAAGAAAGAGGAGAATGTGTTTGTTTATTATTTTGACAGAGCGAGCACAGGTGTAGGTGCAGGTACATTTATTTTAACGAATTTTTCATTAATCTTATTCAAATCTAAGCCATTGTCTAGCCGTGGTCTGTGTTTTCCTATCTCCATAGCTTTTAAAATCCCTCCATATTTGTGCTGATGCTTGTTCACCGGAAAACTTAGATTTGTAAAAGTTATTGGTTGCGTTTCGTATCATTTTTACAACTATTGCTATTAGTTTCGTAAAGGATAGTTTTGTGTCTTGCGTAGCGCTTCCATTTGTTGTAGGCAGCATCTCGAAGAGTTACGCCTAATTTCGTAGTTGAACCAGGCTGTTTCTTTACTTTTAATTTTCTTAGTTTTTTAAGGCACACAAGTATCGAACAATCGGTTAAAATAATTGTGAAAGACATTTTATTGGCTATGAGGTAGGGCTGCAAAACTATCGATAGTGGGTACATCGATAGTTTTTAACTTCGATGTTTCAAAACCTCGATGTTTTCCAAAAAAACATCGATATATCGTTAAAACATCGAAAATTTTTCAAATATTTTAGATTGCGGTAAATACCATATATCTTATGCTATATTAAGAAAAATATAGAAAAGGCAAACATTAATTTTGTTTGTGTAAAATAATGTTATTAATTTCTTAATAATAAACGAACAAAATTTATATTTTAATTTTTTTTTTAATTCAAAAAAACAAAAATTTGTCTAAAACGCAATAGATTTGTAATAATATACACTGCTGCTTTTAAGGTTTTTACTTACTTGATGTGCACAAAAACTTATCCATTATATATAGTATACAGAAGAACCGCCAATTATTGCTGTAAGAAACTATTACCAAAAAATGAATTTATAAAATTATACACATTTTTAACTCAACAAACACTTACGCGTAGCTTGAAGCGTCACCATGCAGTGGAGGGCTGCCAACTCAGCCACTTTGTGGCTAGAACTAGTCACTTTTTGAGCGGGTTAGCTTTTTTTTTTCAAAATGATCTAGCCACTTCTAGCCATTTCGTTTATTTGCACTTTGGAACACAAATTTCGGTTTGATAATGCTGCGTTTAACCAAATTGACCTTTTTTTTTTTTTTGCTTATTAATCAAATTTTGTCGTATTTCAACTAATAATAATTGTAAAAATGGACCCAAAAAATCTGGCAGCACTGATGCAGTGAAGCATCCGATATATCGATGTTCAATTTTTAACATCGATACATCGGACCATTTTGAAAACCTCGATACTATCGATAGTAACATCGATAGTTTTGCAGCCCTACTATGAGGGTTTGGCAGGGAATAAATATAGTCCCTGTTATATTTATAGATTTCATTCATTAAGATGTTATAGTCAATGGCCCTGAAGTCCCTATAAGTAAACGAGATATCAATGTGATCTGTCAGAAATCTGGTTGTATAAAAGAACCTTTTCAGTGTCGCATACGAAAAAAATATCAAGTAGAGTATCAAAGGTGCTAGAGAAATGGGTAGGTACTGAGTTGTTGACTGTTATTATGCGAAGTGATTCAATGTCAATCATTAGACGTTGTTCCAAAAGCCAATTATTATTCAAATCACCAGCTAGTATAACGTCGGTGTATATCACAGAAAGGTCAGATACTACATTAAGAAATTCTAAATAATCAGTATTTCGATGTGGGCGGTAAATGCACCCAATTAATATTTTTTGGTCCAGACGTTTTTATACTTCGTACCGTAGGTACACAGAGTATTATAAGTTTGTGCAAAAGTATGTAACATCGAGAAGGAATCATCTCCGACCCTATAAAGTATATATATGTCCGTATGAACGCACAGATCTCAGAGATGGTAAAAGATAGAGGTTTGACATGTCTGGGACATATGCTTCTTATGTCTGCAGGCAGATAAAGTTTATTTTCAATTTTGGCCACGCCCCTCACGCCCCCGCAATTTAGAAAAAACGTCATATCTCCCACAGAAGATAGAAGAAGATAGATGGCTTGTTCCTTCTGGACATATTTAGTTAGCAGGATAACTTATCCGCCAAAGGAATGGAGAAGATCGGGTGAACTGTTTTCGAGCTATGATCAAAAGACTGTTCGCTGCTACTGCAGCATCAAAATTTATGCTGAGCGTATAATTTTCTTGGTACGACTTTCTTTCTTGTTTTAATTAGTTCGCTTAAAATATATTCAATGATACTATGAGGAATATTTTTATGAATAAGCCTACTCTTAAGTCTATTCGTAATAAATATTGCCACTCCCCCTGCATATTCTACACGGTCAGATCGATACAACACGTAGCCATCACATTCACAAACCAAGTTTCAGACACACATATAACATCTATATTTGACATGACAAAAATATGCCTATACTCGTCCATTTTTATACCCTTGCAGAGGGTATATTGAAATTGTCCAGATGTTTGTAACGCATAGAAGGAAGCTTTTCCGACCACATAAAGTATATATATTCTTGATCAGCATGACGAGCTGAGTCGATATAGCCATGTCCGTCTGTTCTCCTATCTCCTCCGTCAGTTTAAAAGCTATTGCCACCAAACATTGCACGAAGTCTTGTGGTACAAATACGCTGCACATTTGTCGGAACCGGCTGGATCGGATGACTATAACATATAGCTGCCATAGGAACTATCGGTCGAAAAACTAGTTCTAGTGAGAAAAACATTTTTGTTTTTTATGCAATCGTCTCCAAACTCCGTATTTACTAGCTTTTAATGCTTCTCCATAATTCTGCCTATTAGTGGACATGTCCTTCAAATTAGCTGCAAGGGTATACAAACTTCGGCTGAGCCGAAGTTAACTTTCCTCTATTTTCCTTATAAAACTTTGTGCATTTATATGAACCACTTGTATTCCATTTCGTTGTTGGCCTAGAATTCTTGCTATTATACTCGTAGTGGAACCTCCCAAATTATCCTCTATTGGAGACATAGACATTGGCTAAAGGGACCGCACGCATTAAACCTCACAAAACTGTACATATATTAATGCAAAGATAACGAAAACGACATATTGTTATGTTTTCGGCTACAACAACAACATACTCCACAACTGAAGGGTTGGCACCTTAGTTCTCACAGCTTGGCTTTAAGAAACACCGGGCCAATGATCTCTCAAGTATTTTTGATCACTTCACTGATACATTAAAAACCAGAAAGCTAACATAACTTCGTCTGTGCCGAAGTTTTGATACCCTCGCACGTGCTCGCTTAAATATTTTCAAAAAATACTCTTTTTCCTATTTTAAATTATTGTCATCCGATTTGGCCAAAAATTTGTAAATAATAATAATGCGAAACAAACAAATACAAAATTGCAGGATGCTACCATTAAAAACAAAAAAGTTTTTCTAACTAAGACTGTTTTTCAGACCTATTTTTTGTATGGCTGCTATACCATATAGTTGTCCGATATTAATAAAAGGTTCTTTCACTAAAACTAGTTTTACGACCGATTGTTCCAATGGGAGCTATGAAATATAGTCATCCGATCCGGTCGGTTCCGACATATAAGTAGTGTGCAGCAAAATAATACCAACGCTTTGCTATGGCATAGAAATATTTGGAAATTGTGATGCTGCCTTTCAGAGAAGACTAAATGTAGCCTTTAACAATATCGCAAGATATGTCTATAATAGAAGACACACAGACCACATTTCACACTTCGCCCAGATGCATAGGACACAGTTTCCGAGTGCGGTCGCGTTGTTCACAGTCGCTCCTAATAAGTGAATAAATCCTCGATTTCTCCTGTGTAAACAAAACAAGATCATTGGCGTGTGACTCCTATAGGCATAGGTACGTACCTGGTGTACTGGCATCCACGGCTCGACGCTGTTTTGGCTGATTACAGCTGGTGTGCCTTGCAGTCTCGTCTCTGAGAGGGTGGTTGGGGGCGCCTGCCTGGTGTTTTTCCCGCCCACTTCTTTATTGTTTGTGTGTGCCACAAAAACAAAATTTGGCTCCAGCTTTCGTTGTATTGATCGTGCCACTCACACTATCAGCTGTTGACAGTGTTGGTAAGCGGATCTTACAGCGAGCTTACAGTGAGCTTACAGCGAGCTTACAGCGAGCTTACAGTGAGCTTACAGCGGCCCAACAGCGAGCTGTTAGCACGCACTGTCGTGTTAATTTGGCGGGAGTATTAAACGGTTGGGTTCAAATTCAAACTTAAAGTTTCCCACTACTTCTGTATTGATATCCTAAGGAGAAAAAAGTGTAAAGGTCGCGGAACTGACCAATTGCCAACCCTTCCGCTGCGGCGGCCCACACCCAAACAGGGCTCTGGCGACCGGGACGGAGCGGTATAACTCCCAACGGTCAAACGTCAGAAGGAAACTTTTGGCCACCGCAGGACTCCTTAGGATAGGCAACTAATCAGAGTTCACTCCAACTCTGGATTTTCGAAAAAGGAGTAATGCGCAGGCGGCGGGCCAAGACCCGGACGCATGCGCAGACGCGGCATCAATAGCCCAAGCGGAGGAAGAGCTTCTGAGAAGTTTTCAAAGGACTAACAAGGTGCTAAGGTCTCCTCCACCTGGAGGGGTACTTAACGCATCCCTGTCGGCTTCTGCTCCACCGCTGATGGCTGACATGGCTATGCAGCCCAACGCTGGCAACGAGTTAGACACGCCGAAAAGAAGCTGGGATGCTACAAGTCCTGATTGCCTGCAAACAGGTGCCCAAAAGAAGCAGCGCGTTCTTAAGAGCCTCGAAGCAACTGCTGATGATTTAGGCAAGCTGATAGACGACCTCATCTCCCAATTCACTGAGAAGAAAGGCACCAACAAGAAAGTAGTGCGCCACGTCACGCAGGCCACTATAGATGCTCTTTCCAACATGAAGGATTTGCAGACAGATATCAGCTCCAGGCTCAAGAAGCATGAGCGCGACCCACAAGCCGTACCCCCCGAATCGTGCAAAGAGCATAGAGAACAGCAGACGTCCCCAATGGTAGGAAATTCTTTTTCTCCAGGGAATAAAAGAGTAAGGTTTAGCAATGGGCCACCTGTAATCATACAGGCCCAAAGGCCTCACAGCAAACCTACAAAGCCGGCCAATAAGCAGGTGCCTCTAAGAAGCCCACCAGTGGAAAACTCAACAAGCCTAAGCCCAGTGAGTAAAACTGCTGATGCCCAACCTAAGAGCCCCAACTAGCATCTGGTAGGTCCTAGGGGAAAGAGGCCAAATACTCGCAGTCAGAGCAGTTCTGCCAAGCCGAAGGGCAACGAAAGGCACACCGTGCACAACACACGACACAAATTCAAACGATCAGACGCCATTGTGATCAAATGTGCCGAAAACTCTTATGCCGACGTACTTAAGCTGGTGAAGTCTGCGCCCTCTCTTCAGGAACTGAAGGGAAACGTGCAAGGAATCAGAAAGACAGCATCAGGAGGAATACTGCTCAAAATGCAACAAGCCTCAGATCCATCAACTCAGCAGCTACAGGCTGCCATACGTTCTATCCTCCCTGGTCAGGCTGAAGTTAAAGCACTACAGGAGACCGTGCAAATAGAAATCCATGATTTGGACGAGCTGACCACTGGTGACGATGTTACTGCAGCGTTATTTGCCAGTGTTGATGGCGACATTCCGATAGAGGCAATACCAATCATGAGGAATGCTTATGGCGGGACGCAAATAGCCACGCTCAACCTACAACCAAGCCTAGGTGAAAAACTCCTGAAACAAGGCAAGATTCGCATTGGCTGGGTCGTTTGCAGAATCAGGCGTAGAATTGAACCCAAGCGATGCTTCAAATGCATGGGCTTTGGGCACACATCTGTCAGATGCAAAGGCACGGAGACCGTCTCGAAATGCATAATGGATGCCTGCTTCAGATGCGCTGCGCCAGGACATAAACACAAGCAATGCAAGGAAGCGAAGCCAAGATGCCTGCTGTGTGAGCAAAAGGGGGCAAACGCCAAAGCGGTCGAGCACTCCACTCTAAGCAGGAGCTGCCCAGAGTATCAAAGAGCCTTAGCATCGATCAAAAATGGTTAAAATACTGCAACTTAACCTTAATCACTGCAGAGCGGCACAGGACTTGCTTGCACAAACAGTCCTGGACCAACGTGTGGACCTCACTATCCTTAGTGAACCATACAAAGCCAAACACGAAGGAGTATGGCACCAAAGCAACGGTGGAGGAGCGGCAATTTGGAGCTGTGGTCAGCCACCAACCCAGCTCACCCAACGAACCGCTGAGAGGGGATTCGCAAGAGCCAAATGGGGGAAATTCTCCATCTACAGCTGTTACATTGCCCCAAGCGTTCCGCTAGATCAATTCAGATCCATAGTCTGGAATATTGCAAACGATGCACGTGACAGATCTCCGGTCATAATAGCAGGGGACTTTGACGCGTGGGCTGTGGAGTGGGGAAGCAGTAAGACAACGCCCAGAGGGGCATGTCTCCTGGACGCATTTGCATCCCTAAACGTCTGCCTCCTAAATACAGGCTTGAGGAGCACATACAGCAAGGCTGGCAGGGAGTCCATCATCGACTTGACCTTTGCAAGCCCTGAAATTTCTCGAAGCTCTTCATGGCACGTATCGGGCCTGTATACCCACAGCGACCACCTTGCAGTCGTTACCCGAATATCAACGACAAGTGGCAATATAAGACCGCACCCAGTGCAGCGAGCGAGCTACAAACCACATACTTTGAATGTAGGCATGCTCCTCTCAAGTATTGGCGAGCTCAGCTTGACCGGTGATGCAAATAGCTGCGCTGAAGGCTTAGCGGAAGCAATCACGAGAGCTTGCGATGCGTCGATGGCAAAAGCATCCAGAGGTGGACAGAAACACCGATCTGTACCGTGGTGGAACGAAGAAGTTGCCAAAGCCAGGAAAGAGTGCTGTGCAGCCAGAAGGCTAAGCCAGAGGTCACGCGACCACACGACCCACAGCCAGTACGTTGAGGTATTCAAAGCCAAGCGGAAGATTCTAAGGGACACCATCAGGCAAAGCAAATCCAGATGCTTTCAAGAGCTCTGCGACGCTGCGGATGCCCAGCCATTTGGGACAGCCTACAAGATGGTAATGGGGAAGCTACATAGGCCACCAATGCCCACATGCCCAACACAACTGGGGCACATTGTACACTGCCTATTTCCCACGCAGCCTCCTGTGAACATACCTACGGTTCTATCGGAGGGAAATGGCAAGGCTTAAGACAGACAAAGCTCCTGGGCCCGATGGAATACCTAACAATGCCCTTAAGGCAGTTATTAGTGCTCACCCCGAAGTGTTTGTCAACATGTATAACAAATGCATCACCGAGCGCACAATACCACGATTATGGAAGCAGCAGAGACTTGTACTCATCCCGAAGCCAGCAAAAGAGCTCGATAACCCGTCCTCATATCGGCCACTCTGCATGCTCGACACTACTGGCAAAATCCTCGAACGAATTATATGCAATCGACTGGAAAGTGAGCTTGAAAGCAGCTGCGGGCTATCTGACCAACAGTATGGATTCCGGAAGCACCGGAGCACCACAGACGCGATTAGAGCAGTCACAAGGCTAGCCTCTGATGCCATAGAGGGTACGAGATGGGCAGGAGGTGCAAAAAAGTACTGCCTTGTTTGCACAATTGATGTTAAAAATGCATTTGACACAGCCAACTGGAGCAAGGTCCTCCAATCGCTCAGCAGCCGCCGAGTATCACAGTACCTGATACAACTGGTAGTGAGCTATTTCGAGGAGCGCGTGCTTTTGTATGGCTCAAATGCAGGTCAGCACCAGTATCGAGTGAGCGGGGGAGTACCACAAGGCTCAGTTCTGGGACCAATCCTTTGGAACGTCATGTATGACGGCATCCTGCGGCTAGCACTACCTGAAGGATGCTACCTTGTTGGCTTCGCGGATGACATAGCGCTGGTAACAGTTGCGAAGCAGCTAGACGAGACCACTGGAAACTGCAGCACCGCGATCGACCAGATAATGATCTGGTTATCGGAAAATGGACTGGCACTTGCAGAGCATAAAACCGAGGCGGTCCTGATCAGCAGCAGAAAGAAAGTGGAGAAGGCATATATCAGAGTGGGCTCAACCATCATTGAGTCCCAGCCGGCCATCAGATACTTGGGCATAATTTTGGACCACAGACTCTGCTTTAGACAGCACCTCGAGCATGTCAGCAACAAGGCGGCAAAGGTAACAGCCTCCATCACCAGACTTATGGCCAACCTTAAAGGACCAAAACAAAAGAGTCGGAGGTTAATTGCGAGCGTGGTTTCTTCGACGATCCTCTATGGGGCGCCGATCTGGGCACAAGCCATGGATATACCCACCTACAGCCGACAGTGCAAGTCTGTATACAGACTCTGCGCGCTGCGAATTGCAAGCTGCTTCTGCACTGTGTCCGAAGAAGCGGCATTGGTCGTGGCAGGCACAATCCCCATCGACCTTCTGGCAGCTGAACGGAGAAGCGGGACTAATGGAAGCAGGTCACAGCGATACTCTACAATAGCCAAATGGCAGTCCAAGTGGTGCCAAGGAAATAACGGAAGATGGACTCACCGTCTAATACCCACACTGGAGCCCTGGCTTTACCGACGGCATGGGCAGGTGGACTACTATCTAGCACAAATGCTAACGGGCAAGGCTGCTTTAAGGCATATCTCCATCGCTTTAAACACGAAGAAGACCCCTATTGCGACTACTGTGGAGACGGCGCTATCAAAGATGTAGAACATGCAATCTTTGCCTGCCCTCGTTATAGGCCTGAACGAGAACGAGCCTCACGCGCCACTAGCACCCAGCTCAGCGCGAACAACATCGTGAATTGCATGCTCAGAAACGAGCCTGGATGGCAAGCTGTAGCCGACATGGCGGCAGCAATCCTTAAGGATCTGCGACACAGGGAAAGGGGTCGGCGTACCCCCCCTACAGATTGAGCGGCTAGTATGACCGCCCATCCGCCCCGCGAAGTAGTGCTTTGCGGCGGTCCCGCGGGAGCGGATTTCTTCGTTCTTCTTCTTCCTCTTACCATCCCTACTCTCTATCTTTCTCTTTTTCGATGTAAGCTTCTATTTGTTATTGTGAAACCCTGTTTTCTATCATCTTTAATATGAAAAAAAAAAAAAAACACTTCGCCCAGCAGATATACGACCTCGACTTCAGAACGTGGACTGGGTACAGATATACACCAAACAACCATCCTATTTATATAACAAATGAATTTGAAAACAGTACGACACAAGCTCTCCAGCTCAGAGAAACAATTTTTTGTTTGTACTGTTCGGTTGTGGAACCAACTCCCACCCTATTTAAAAAATATTAGTAGTGCAACGCAATTTAGGGACAAACTTTATACTCACCTTAAAAACTAAAACATATATTTATAATAATAGAACAAAATCAAAATTAAAACAAAACGAAATTTGTATTTGTAAAAGTAGATTAAGTTAGGATGCTAAGGATATTTCTTCTAAAATTGTATTGTATTTGTAGCACCGCGTATATTGTAAAATAAATAAATAAAAAAAAATTTTTTTAAAAAAAAGCTAGCTATAGTTCGCGTAGAAACAGACAGACAGACAGACGAACAAAGCTCAATTGACTCAGCTCGTCTCCGTGATCAAGAATATATATAGTTTATGGGGTCGAAAATGAATTTTTCTATGCCTTGCAAACTTCTGGGCAAAATTATAATACGCTTTGCAAGGGTATAAAAATGATTTTGCCAATATGGAGGAACCAAGCACATTGGTATGAGTAGTTCAACATTTATTTGTGATCATAAAACCGTTGCGTTATGTCCATTCGTTTGGAACCCAAATTCGACTAGTGCGGTTTTTTTTAATCGAGTTGCCTTTTAGGCTCAAAAAAGTTAGCGCTAGCCAACTGCGCAGCAGCAGCGGGTTTGTACTCAACATTCTCATGCTATGCAGCAGAAGGTGTCAGCTTACCAGCCCCTGATATTGCGACTCCGTCTGCTATTTGTAATGATAGCTTGGCTGGGAGTGCCTTTACTGTTCGCTTGTCTAATCGTAGCTGTATGGGGATCAGCACTGTTGGGGGTTTTCGACTAGGAATCGCCGGATGGGGGGTCTTTTGCTACTACTAAGACTGCTGCCAACTACAAGAGAATGTGCTGATCAAGCCGCTTAAGATGTTCTTTGAAATTCACATATTACCTTTCATGGGACCTGGTGTTGTTGCCCATTTCTTAACCCACCCAACCTTGTCAACATTCCGTTAATCTTGGAATCTGCTGACCCAACTTGCATGACACAACTGACTCTTGGTGCTTCTCAAAAAATTATTTACCGATTAAACTTCATTTTCACAATGTACTTCATATTTAGGTAATCCATTTAACAAAAGGTAAGAACTGTTATTGAGCATGATGCTGATCCTAACTATAAACTGTCTGCTGCAGCAAGAAAGTCTAAATTGAGGCTGAGTGTAAATCAATCTTAGATTAAATTTAACACTAGGTATTTACAAACTTAACGACTAATTCATTTCAATATAATGATTTCAATGGATCCACGTCCACTGCAAGCACTCTAAGGTTAACAAAATTCGCTTTTCAAAAATAAGTTTTCCTTCTGGCAACCTTTAACTCTATTGGAGTTGTTCCAGAAGATAAGGAATTGCTTTTCTAAACTAGGTTTCGGATCTTGCTGATCTGCTGATGAGCACTTCTTAAATTTTGTTTAAGTGAAAATGTACCAATCAAATCCAAGACATGTGTACTTAGCGTTTTCAATGTGGGCATCGTGCATCCATGCGCCGACATATGTATGCTTGGCTGGTCCAGTCAAGACGAATGCTAGTAAGAGGAATGAAAATTTCTAGCGCCGAGAGTTCGACATCAATGGACACATCTTTCCTGCTAATCTCTCCCTGGGACTCTGCTGAAAGCATGTGCGTACAATTTGGGATGGCCGGGCCGCAGCACTTGGGGCACTGGAGCACTCCCCTGGGAAACAAATGGTTAAATTTCTACACCTGGTCACTGATCACTTTGCAAACATACCTGCCGGGGCACTTTAAATACACTGTTTCTATTTGCTCTAGGGTGGCTTTACTTTGTGAACACGTTCTGCGACTTTCAAACAAATGTGGTTATATAATCCGTTTTAGACACGTGGGCAGTTCGCTGGTCTTCTAGACTTTTACTTGCACCGTCTGCTTTGCGTAATCTTTGCTAAATAAAAAGCCGAACCACGCGGGAGTTGATCTGAGGTCTAACTTCTGTACTTGTGGAACGAAAGCTTCTCACAAAAATAAACAGACGATTGCAAGCTCTTGCTACATTTCCCAGCAGTGTGAACGAGACGACTACATAACTACAGAATCTGAGCATGCCTAACGGATCCTAATGCACAGCACACAATTACACGCAAACGCAACTGACTTCCGTGTGACCAAATTAGGGTGGACCAAGTCATTGTCAGCTGTTAAGGTGGACCAAGTCAGATTTAGCTAAGTGAGCTGGACCTGTTCGTAAAACATTAGGGTGAACCGTCACAGCACAGGTTATTTTCCCTTTGCCGTGCAAAGGGCAAATAATCTGGAAAACGGTGATAATGTTCTCTAACCTGCTCGTTGCATGTCATTGGCATGATATATGCCAATGGAGGTTCCATTTTCTTCTAGCTCATAGCAATTGGTACCAACTTTTCTAATCACTTTAGCCTTAAGAAGCTTTGGTGCCAGTTTTGCACTGTAGCTCTTTAGTTTGTTACTAGGTGTGAAGTTCCTGCGGTATATAATGTATCCTGGGTCAAAAGTAACGATCCTAGACCTTAAATTGTACGAATGTTTGTTAGTCTCAAACGCATTCTTAATATTGAGAATTAACTTATCTCTCACTATCGTCAATTTATCAGAGTTTTCAATATTTTCTCCCACTCTCATAGAATTTAGTTTTCTCAATAATTCATATGACGCTCCATGAGTTACCATTGAAGTGCCAAAATAAGAAAAATATGGGGAAAACCCAATCGAGCATTGATAAGCAGATCTAATTGCCATGATATCTTAGATAACTTAGAATCCCATGCGAAGTAAATTGTGATCCATTGTCACTGATTATGCACTCGGGAACTCCAATAACTGTGAAAACATGCTTCTCAAGGAAATCAATTACAGACTCTGTATTCATCTTTCTTAATGGTGTCAACAGGTGAAATTTAGTTAAGTGGTCTAAAACCAAGAATATTGCCACATTTCCATACTTTGATCTCGGATATGGTCCAATAAAGTCCATATATATCCGTTGGAAAGGTCTTTCCCAGAATGCTGGCTTTCCCATCGTAGGCTTCAGAGTGAGATTCGGAGATTTGGTTTGCTTGCATATGTCACAAGAAAATACCAATTCCTTTACATCCCTTGCCATATGAGGCCAGTACAATTGCCTACGAAGCTTCTGTAATTTTTTTCCGATTCCACAATGAGCTGATGTTGGAGGTGAATGTGCATTTCTGATGACATCACTAGTCATCTCCTTTGGTATCCATAATTTCCAACATTCGGACTCGGATAATCCATAGTCCAGGTAGAATTGATTTCCTTTGTGCACCAAATTATCAACCACCGTATCATCTGGTAAGCGGCTTTTGTTGCTCTTGACATTTTCAATCAACTCCTGATAAGAGGTAGACTGAAAATGCACAAAATTCAAATTGACTTAGGGACCGCTTGCTATATCAATCGCTTCAACATCCTCCATGTTTAAACGTTATAGTGCGTCTGGGACAACATTAAGGCTACCTCGACGATGCTCAATAGAGAAGGTAAAGCCTTGGAGCTTTAATGCCCATCGTGCTAACCGATCATTCAGATCTGACTGACGCATGAGCCATTTAAGGCTCGCGTGGTCTGTTACCACCTTGAAATCGTGACCTTCAATATATTCGCGAAATTTTTCAATACATAGCACTACTGCTAAGCATTCCAGCTCCGTGATTGCATAATTTTTCTGAGCTCGGTTTAGCTTATGTGAAAAATATGCGATGGGTTTCTCTACACCCTCGGAGTCTTCTTGTGCTAACACCCCACCAACTCCAGACCTTGATGCATCGCATTGCACTACAAACGACTTTGTAAAGTCTGCAGTCTTTAGTACAGATGCTGATGTGAGCAATTGCTTAGTTTTTTCGAAAGCCATCTGCGCTTCCCTAGTCCACTGGAATGTTTTGGCTTTCTTTGTTAGATCGGTAAGAGGTGCTGTCAACGACGCATAGTCATGCAAAAACCGTCTATACCATCCGCAAATTCCTAAGAACTTCCTCAACTCTTTCACTGACCGAGATGCAGTCAAGTTTTGAATTGCTAAAATCTTATTGGAATCGGCTTTGATACACCCGTTCCGAATTACATAGCCTAGGAATCGAACCTCTGGCACACACCATTTGCACTTCTTAAGGTTCAGAGTTAATCCTGCTTTTCGCAAAAACGATGCTACATCTGCTAACAAAGCCAAGTGTTCTTCGAACGTTTCCGTCACCAACAACAAATCGTCTAAGTAAACGAAGACACGGTTCTGATACTCCGCTGGAATTATCATGTCCATCAATCTACTCAGGGTTTGGGATCGTTGGTTAAACCAAACGGCATCAGCTTAAATCGATATAGCGGTCGATTTGGTACTGTAATTGCAGTGAAATTCTTTGAGTCTTTATCAAGACCTATTTGCCGAAATGCGTGTTTAAGGTCCAGCGATGATATAAACTGTGTCTTAGGTAAGCGAGACAAAATGCCATTTATCTTAGGCTGTGGATACGCGTCTTTTATTGTCATGCTATTTACTCTTCGCGAATCTAAGCAGAGATGAAACTTGTCTTCCTTTTCCACCACCGCCACTGGACTACTCCAAGAGCAATTCTGAGGTGCTACCTCAATCACTCCAAGCTTGAGCATATTATCGACTTCGCTATGTATCTTCTTTTCCACTGAAGGCGAAACAGAGAAATATCGTTGTTTGATGGGTTTTGACCCTGGTTGTACTTCAATAGAGTGTTCAATTAATGAAGTTCTCCCTAATCCATCTATATCAAAATCGGGAAACAACGACAATATCCTACTCAATCTAGAATTCTGTTCACTAGATAGCGTAACAATAGAAGATATTTTGGCCTCAGATATAATGTTGAACAAATGTTTCATCCTACCAAACGAGTTCCAAAAATCCACGCCTAAGTATAGATCTTGTTTCAGTTCAGGAATTATACTCAGTTCCATTTGCTTTGTTTGTTCACGAAAAGTAGCCTCGGCTTCAACGTAGCCCTCCACTCGGTATTTTTTACATCCTGCAGTTTCTACAAACGAACTACATTCCTTAAAAGGTATTTTTGATTCCAAGAACTCCTGCGCTGCCTTTCCACCTAAGCAAGATAATGATGCGCCTGAATCAAGAAGTCCTGTATAACTTTTGCCAAAAATGGTAACGTTAATAAATGGTCTGAGGTCATTGTTAGAACGTGCTAAACAATTCAAGCTGTGAACCACTCTTTTTATGATGCCTCTTCTTTCTGCAAAGTAATTTCTAATTCGAACAGAATTCCTTTTCGGAAGTTCGCTTGTGATCTCCTTTCGTTCCATCGGCTCCTCGAAGATTCGTGCTCTAATCTTTTCATATTCTGCAAGTCTGACATGGTATGGTTTAGGTGGACTAAGTGTACGACTACCCCTGAGATTCATCAAATCCGTGTGTGTACACATAGCATTCTGTAGGGGTTTAGAGTCAACACTTAATTTATCTACGAGCGGTTGCGGTTGCTCTTGCTGCCGCTCGTCTGCTCGTTTCCCTGACATTGTTCACAACTCGGTTTAAAGGTGTTCGGCTCTCCGCAGCCGTAACAGAATATGCTTCTGGGAGCAAGACAGTCCATGTATCTGTGTCCTTTCTCCCTACAGTTCCAGCAAACCGTTTCCTTAAAATTGTTCTTGTCATCTCTGATCGTCCCTTTAATTTCGCTTATCTCCTCACTTTCGTGTGGGTCTGAATTTTCGGCAGCGGCCAAGTCTATCTCATTTACACGTTTTCTATACCCTTGTTGCTGACGAGTGCGACTCAGTTCTCGACCAAACGCCTCCCGTTTTGCTACCAGACTTCGCAAGTGACTTATAGGACTTACGCCATTTAAGAAAAGCTCTTTTCGCAAATAGGGTTTTAAGTTTATTTTCAAAATCTCTACCAAATTTGATTTCGTTAATGGAGTCGTATCCACTAGCAACATAATGCTATGATAGAAATCATCAAACATCTCTCCCTCATCTTGCTTGCGTTCTCTAATTAATTCGCGGATGTCTTCGTCCGACAATGGATCATAGAAATGTTCTTTCAATGCGGCGCAAAGTTGAATCCAAGTAAATCGCTCGTGGTTTTGCCTTTAGCGCCAAAACCATTCGCTAGCTTTTCCCGTAAAAAGGATGTGTGAATGTCCGCACAACAGCGAAAAGTCACCACCCAAGCTATCGTTTGTTAATGCTGTGATCATGGAGATAAATTTTCCTATCGACATTCCTGTCTGAGAACCACTGTAAGTTAATCGCCAATTGTAAATCAAATTTGCTACTTTACTGCTGTTCGACGCATTGAATGTGCTCGACAATCTTTCAGGATGAGCGTTAAGTTGCGGATTTTGATGACTGGATGCATCAATTCTACGTGTAACTGGCGGTATCGAGAAAAAGCTATCCCTTGGCCATTCTGGTACAACTACTTCCGGTTCGGCCTGTCTGACATGCATGCCTGAGATTTGGTGCGAAAGTTGTGTGATAACATGTTGCAGTTCACTTATTTGTAAGCTAACTCTCTGCTCAAAAACAGTGTGTTGCTTGCATTAATGGTAGATGCAGCATTCTCCGAAGAGTTCAACGAATCATTAGTGACTAATGGTTGCAAATTACCAACTTCATTTGAGACCTTCTCTTGACCATTGGTCTGATTTCTCTTCTTCTTTTGATTATTTGATAGTAAAATCCGATCGGTATCAATTGGTAAAGAATCTAGCCTAACCACATCTAACATACTATTCTTTGCTATTGTAGTATTACATCTTGGACATGATGTTGATGTGTTCAGCCAATTTAAAATGCACGCCTTATGGAAAGTGTGTTTGCATCTCGTGATGGACCTCAACTCCACCAAATGCATAGGTTGCTCACAAACCTGACAATTATTTTCAGTCATATTTTTTTCTTTTTATTTGTTTTATGAGTCGGAAAGTGATGTGTCAATTGACTCGGCGAAATTGATTGAACTATCAGTTATTGTTAGAAATTTTCTTTCATTAATTAAGAGAATCATTGTGTCATGTGCAAGTGTTAACGGTTCATATGAATTCTAATCCCCAATGTATAATTCGTGAGATATGACATCTGTTGACTTTTCAAAAAATTATTTTCACAGAACCTGCTTACATCTTTGATAACGGGCATCGCAAAAGAATGTTAGTTCCTAAGTTCTAATCAAACAATGGGCAATAATGAGTATATTGTGTTTTCTAGTATAGCTCTATCGAATAGATACTGTGTTGACAAGATCACTAAACAGATCTATGGTCCAGAAACGTCTATTCTAGCAAGTCACGATTGTTCCGGTCATATTTTGCCTTGCCCCACGTTGTGCGCCGCTTTTGTAATGATAGCCTGGCTGGAAGTGCCTCTACTGTTCGCTTGTCTAATCGTAGCTGTATGGGAATTAGGATATAGGAATTCACATATTACCTTTCATGGGACCTGGTGTTGTTGCCCATTTCTTAACCCACCCAACCTTGTCAACACTCCGTTAATCTTGGATTATGCTGACCCAACTTGCATGACACAACTTACTCTTGGTGCTTTTCAAAAAATTATTTACCGATTAAACTTCATTTTCACAATGTACTTCATATTTAGGTAATCCATTTAACAAAAGGTAAGAACTGTTATTGCGCATGATGCTGATCCTAACTATGAACTGTCTGCTGCAGCAAGAAAGTCTAAATTGAGGCTGAGTGTAAATCAATCTTAGATTAAACTTAACAGTAGGTATTTACGAACTTAGGTAGGTAGGTAGGTAGTTCCGGCTGACCCCAGATGGGGTCACACATAGACCATAAGGTCCTTAATGAGGCCGGGTGATTATTTGGGTACGTTTGTCTTAGAAGTCCAGGAGGATTCTTGTCGTTTTGGCAAATGCCAATAACTGTTTTGGGGGCCTCTTGGCCGCTTCCTCCAAAGAAGAGAACCGTGAGGTGTGCAGAATTTTTAATCTTGTCGTGGCAATTGCTGGGCAGCTGCAAATTAGATGTTCTAGAGTTTCTGCGACTCCAGGTTCCATACATTTCCTGCAGGTGTCCTCTGATTATGCCTAGCTTTATCGCATGAGCGGCTGCTAGGCAGTGTCCCGTTAGTATGCCAATGAGCAGTCTACAGTCTCTTCTCTGGAGCTGTAGCAGATAGTGCGTAAGTTTTTTGTCTCTTTTCTTGCACATAATTTTAGAGATTCTACATCCGCTGGTGTTTTCCCACCTTACCTCCGCTTCTTTCTCTGCTATCTCTTCCATCTTGCTATGAAGCGTCTGTATGGAGATAGGTATGTTTAGTGTTTCTTCTTGGCCGAGTACGACTCCGGCTTTTGCAAGACTGTCTGCCATCTCGTTTCCGTCGATGCCCCGGTGGCTGGGAATCCAGTAGATTTGCACCTTTCTGGAGATGCTGAGGGAATCTAGCGCTTCCCTGCTCGCCAGGACATTTCTGGAGTTGATGGAGTGTCCTTGCATTGACTTGATTGCCGCTTGGCTGTCCACGTAGATATTTATTTGGTTGTATGGAGCGTGAATTTCCGCCAACTCCGCTGCTTTCCTTATTGCGAAGACTTCCACCTGGAATATGGTGCAGTGGTTTGGCAGTTTGTATGAGAGCTTTATTTCTGGCTCTGCACAGTATACGGCGGCTCCGACTCCTAGGTCCATCTTTGAGCCGTCTGTAAAGAGGTGTGTTTACAAACTTAACGACTAATTAATTTCAATATAATGATTTCAATGGATCCACGTCCACTGCAAGCACTCTTAGGTTAACAAAATTCGCTTTTCAAAAATAAGTTTTCCTTCTGGCAACCTTTAACTTGGAGTTGTTCCAAAAGATAAGGAATTGCTTTTCTAAACTAGGTTTCGGATCTTGCTGATCTGCTGATGAGCACTTCTTAAATTTTGTTTAAGTGAAAATGTACCAATCAAATCCAAGACATGTGTACTTAGCGTTTTCAATGTGGGCATCGTGCATCCATGCGCCGACATATGTATGCTTGGCTGGTCCAGTCAAGACGAATGCCAGTAAGAGGAATGAAAATTTCTAGCGCCGAGAGTTCGACATCAATGGACACATCTTTCCTGCTAATCTCTCCCTGGGACTCTGCTGAAAGCATGTGCGTACAATTTGGGATGGCCGGGCCGCAGCACTTGGGGCACTGGAGCACTCCCCTGGGAAACAAATGGTTAAATTTCTACACCTGGTCACTGATCACTTTGCAAACATACCTGCCGGGGCACTTTAAATACACTGTTTCTATTTGCTTTAGGGTGGCTTTACTTTGTGAACACAGCACAGCACACAATTACACGCAAACGCAACTGACTTCCGTGTGACCAACTTAAGGTGGGCCAAGTCATTGTCAGCTGTTAAGGTGGACCAAGTCAGATGTAGCTAAGTGAGCTGGACCTGTTCGTAAAACATTAGGGTGAACCGTCACAAATTTTTGCTGCTGTTTTGAAAAACTTTTCAGGGAATGTGGTTGGCAGAAACAAGGCCATTTCTTCTCCCAATTCCTATAATTTTAAAAATAGGAATCACGTTGCACTTGATGTCCGATAATACACAACCTTTGAAGTTGGAAAAGGGTTGAATATCGATGAAGGAAAATAGCTTGGTTGGGTTTTATCTGGGTTTTCCCAATCCGCGCAACAAATGTTGAGCTATAGACATGTCTCACAAAAGTAGCAAGCGGAAATAAACGAGAACGCAGCACGGCAAGCTCAAGGTTCCCAAAATAACAATAAAAGAGGGATGTAGGAGCCTGTGCCATGAATGTCAGAGCTTTCGACAAGGCGTCGATTGGTTATAAAGAATGTTCACTTGTTTCGTAGCCTTGTAGGGTTGCGTCGTTTGAATTTGAATTTTTCGTTTGCGAAACGGTTTTAACTGCCACGTCAACTACACTGAGCAAGCAGTACAGATTCGCACGAGTTGGCATGCCCCTAACTAATCGCAGCCGATAGTTGGTCTTTCTAGTGTTGGCTCAACTTGACAGCCAAACCAAGCTTTGGTCCTACTTTCTTTTCAATCTTCCGGTCAAAGACGACAAACGTGCTAGCGGAGATAAAAGTTTTAATAATTGTGCACACCAAAAGTTCAAGTGACATACAATAATCAGCCATCTACAATTGCATCCAGGTGATCCAGTGATTGCTACGATCGGCTTGCCGCTGCCGCCCGCAATTTTATTGCGAAATAGATTTTCCTGGCTGTCGTTCAACCTAACCTACAAAAGGTATGTCGAGTGATGTGTGTCCAGACGCGAGTTATAATTTCCCTATTTCTGCAGTTTAATACGTGCAATCGGGCAAGATCCCCAGCCTAGGGCTGCATAGCCATCTGTGGCGGATGCGGACCGAGATTGTCTAGAGCCACGCATCAAAGCGTCACTCCTACATATGTAACTACATACGCATGTATGTATGTGTTGGTGTGTGCGCGTTTAATTTATAAAAGGTAAATATGATGATCCCAGCGTTTCGCCAGAAACTAAAGTGTTTTCATTCCCTAGTGGAACTAGGTATATCAACGTCCTGGTCTTTACCATCACACGTGGTCCGCTGGAGTCGAGAGTAACCGCTTGCCAAACTCAGCGGAGACAACTAGCCCAGGGTTCGCCAACCACAACACGCGGTTCTTTAAAAGCGTGTACCCCCTTTTGCCTGGCAGTGAACTCCGGTTGCTTCTTTCAATCTTGTGGAACCAACCACTGGATCTGATACGCATCCACTGTGCATGTGTACCCTGCAGACGCATACCTAATCTGCGAGTCAACACACCTCACGCCCACTGTGCGTGTGACTTGTGTGCAGGCTTACATATCGCACCAATTGTGCTTGTGGCGTATAGAGCAGATTTGTGTAACGCATCCACTGTGCGTGTGCCCTACCGATCGTTTCATCAATCAGCACCCACTGTGTGACTGTGTACGGCGCTGTTAATGACCACACCGACTTGCGTATACAGTGCGCACACAATTTGAACCCATTGCCATTATTCTGAAGGACCTTTTCTTGAATTTAAGTCTAATATAATTAAATTTTTAGTATTCCCTTATTGTTAAGATGTGTATGGTATGTAGACTGAACTTTGATATCTCTACATTTTTACTTATAACCTTTTAACACCTAAACAGCACATCAGTCAGCAGGCCTTTCGACAATGGTGAGAAAAGCTGAAATTGGATGTAAGTACGGCATAGCAGCCTAACATCGTTCGTCGAATCGAAGTATATATATATCAAGAACACTATTCATACAGAGTTACATGCCTACCCAAATTTATAGATATGTGTTATCCAGCTGTTATTGTCCATATCCATTGCCATCATATCTAAGCGCTGCATATTCAGTTAGTTCTTAATATTTCTTTTGAGTATAATCTCCTTTTTTTGTCAGCAGCATCTAGCCTGCCCTTGTATTATCAATATCACATAAGATGAGTTTCCTTATGAATTGCTTAATATATGCGCGACCTATTGAATTCAGTCCGCATATATTGGAATTGTTTCCTTAACCTTAATGAAGTTTGATTAAAATGAATTAAATACTTTATATGGGCACCTAAAAAAACTGGTTTGCATTCCAAATGGGTAAAGGCGCGAACATCAATCGACCTTTACTAGGTTGGGTGGGTAATAGAAGGAGAACTCAACATCTTGTTCTCCCTCCTTCTTCAAGGTTTGTGTGATTAGCTTAGTGACCCCGTACGGATTGGATCCGTTATCCCTCCTTCCTTCCCT